>OVBA01003261.1:0-28955 GCA_900406435.1 Lepidium aucheri | reverse complement strand
AACCCTAAACGCGACCCTAACAAGTCAGGACAGACCCCTGACGAGATTAAGATTTTTAGTCTTTCTCTCAAAAACTCTCTCTCAAAANCAGAAACCAACCTAAATCTAGATTTCTTAACCCTAAACGCGACCCTAACAAGTCAGGACAGACCCCTGACGAGATTAAGATTTTTAGTCTTTCTCTCAAAAATTCTCTCTCAAAAGCTCTAACCCTAATTTACAATGATGAAACCTATTTATATGCACGTCCTCCCTTTCGTCTTCACCCCTAGATCACGTCCAATAAGAGATTTGATCTTATCCCTTGATTTTCTTATCCATTCAAAATTCTGTTGGAGTGAATATTCTCAATATTCACCAAATCTTGATCTTTTCCTTTTCTTTTTGAATTCTTCCTGATTTTTAGCAACCACTTCTATCTTCACGTGATCTCCATACATCTTCACCAGGCACGTAGAAACGATATTGACCGCGATAGTAGAAACCCAAACTTGGACCAGAGACATAGTATGTGGCAGAAATCACTATCCTCTTGGTTAAAGTGTAATTTCAGCTTCTCCTGGGATCCATTCCAAATAATGTGCAGAGCGTCTTGGACTATCCGCGATGATCAAGGTATCACTACAATACATGGGAGAAGAGCGTTCGCTAATGTTATTCAACCGTTGCAAGCAGCTCTGTTAAGTTGCATGTGGGCAGTGGAAAGTACCCATTATACACATAAAAAAAAAGTGATCTTAAGGAGATTCTAAGGAGATCTGGACACTTTTGAACACCTTTTCGAAGCACCATTACCATTCCGGAATTCTTGCAAAATTTAAAGATCATTTTGAAGCACTCCGCAATTGGTCTTTGAGTTTGACGTCAGAAACAAACAATTGCTATATCGCTTATTCGGTGGTTAAAGGCCAGAGATACCAATCTTATATCGCCGCAGGTGGACCAACATGGCTCCAATCGGATTTGGATAAAGAAGTTGCATTATAACCATAGTTTAAAAAACTATCTTGGAACCTGAGCTTATGCTGGGTGTTAGAGTTCGTATCTATTGATACGTGTGTCCCTTCCCTCTGTAAATGTTACTTTCATTTCTTAAATAAAGGTTCTATTTTGGCGGAGAAAAATAATAACTACTGATATTTCAACTTCTCTAATACATCATTATCAGTCTATTAACAATATTCTAAGTTCCCTGATACATCATTACCAGTCTAACTTCAAAATTCAATCATCGAAATGACCTTGTACTTATTTACGATATCTTTATTTTAACAATTATCGGTCTATCTAATTTTGCCTACTGTCAAACTTTTGTCTCCAAATCACTTATCAACACTAATGATCTTATTACCACGCTATCTAAAGCTCATTGCTTCCAATTTCGCCCACACTATTACTTTCCCCCAACTCACTTATCAAAGCTAATTATCTTATTACCACATTATGCAAAGCTTATTACTTCCAATCCATACCCAGGTAACTCATGCATCCACTCAACCACTATAGTTTTCGCAATGTTTTTTTATCTGTATTATAACATGTTTATGTGGTAAAAATAATATATGGCCAATTCGTCCATAATCGATTACCAGTTCCATCATGCTAGACTGTTAATTGCCTAGTTTTGAAATTTGTAAGGTATATTTACTTAAATCACCCTATATTTTTGAGCTCATATACACGAGTTCGAAGCGAACTTTAGTATTTGTATAGTTACATTTGATATCTTATATATTAAAACGGAAGATATTTTTATTTTATATGTGTTATAAACAATATAATAAAATTAACCTATAGTTCATAACAATCTTTAAAAATATGCCTAATGTAGGTTTCTTAGAAACTTTTATATAAAATTTAAAATCAATAAAAAATTAATTGAAAAACTCTAAAAATGCTAAAATATATTTGAAAAAAATATCAGGTAAATGTTCGGTTATTGATTTGGTTTCTGTTCATGTTTGGACTCGGTTTTTTGGGTACATCGATTTAAGACTTATTCTAGTATTTTGTCAAGTTCAGTTCCTCTAATTCGGTTTTTCTATCTCTTTTGATTTATAACTTACTCGAGTATTTTTATTTTGGATAAGATTCAGCTCAGTATAGATCTAGTTTGAATTTTAGTACTTTTATATAAAAATTCAAAATCCAAAAATATTTAATAGAAAAATTCTAAAAAGGTAAAATTTTCATAGAACTATATCGGATACCTATTCGGTTCTTGATTTGGTTCCGATTTTAGTTTGGGTTAGGGTTTGATTTCTCTAATTCGTGGTTTTGGTTCTTTTAATTTAAGTCTTATTCAGGTGTTCCATCGGATTTGGTTCGGTATAGTTCGAGTTTAGGTTTAGGTTTTTTTGTATAAAAATTTGAAATTAATAGAAAAAAAATTAAAACTAAATTTTAATAAAAATATCTCGGATATCCTATTCGGTTTTGATCTGGTTACTGTTCGGGTTTGACTTTGATTTTTTGGGTACATAGACTTATGACCTATTTGAGTATTTTGTCGAGTTTGTTTTAAGTTTAATTCTTCGGGTTGATTTTGATTCAGGTTTCCAATATCGAATTTATGCCCATGGATAAGCTTGCTATGTCCAAATTTTTTAAAATTTTAATGTTTTTCGCAAATCAAATATGAATGTTTCCTATATATTATCAAACAAATCTTAATACACTATATATTAAAAGGAAGGTACATTTATGTTGAAGAGATTAGTTTATTTGTTTTTTACATTGTATGTTATTAAAGAAAAATCCAAAACTAAACCATTCACAATATATACAGAGATAGTATAAGTAAAAAATCTACTCAAAAACTTTAGTGTTTTTGTTAGTTTACTATATAATAAATGATTTGAGTTATGAAATTTTTATTGTGATTTTTTATTATTTAAATTATTGTTTAAATTTGTAAGTAATGATAAATATCAAGATGAATATAGTTTTGAAAACTAAATATATTATTCCAAAATAAATGTCTTATTGCTTGGTGACAATTTTACTTTTAAAACTAAATAATTAAAAACTTTACTTTTTATTTCATTAAATAAAATTAATTATTTTGTGAAAACAAGAAAATTCGGATTATTACAGATAACCAAAAATCAGATAAAAAATTTTGATTAATCCAAATCTGCTTGGTTTTTAGAATTTGGGCTTTTAATGCATAGATTTAAACCATGCTTGAGTTGGGCGGTATTTTTTACCCATCGCAACATCTCTAATTACATTTCATTTGATATTACGGTTCATTTAAATAATAATTCATTTAATAAAGAATACAATTTATTTGATATCACCTATTATTTGATAATAGTATAAATAGTTTAACATAAATTATTCAATAAATATGATTCATTTATAATTAGAATGTCATTGTAGATTTGATCATTACAATAACGATCTTATGATCTTAAATTTAAAATATTTTTAAAATTTTTATCACGTGCTCTAATACGGGATAGAATCTGGTTAAGGACTAATAAAGTTTCATGCGTATAAATGTTCAAATTCACTTTTAAGTTAGTTTTTGTTTTTATCATAATCTCTCGCCAGTTTCTACCATCGACGTCTCTCAATGGCTAACCATTTCCACTTCTAGGATTTCCTCTTCCCTTTAGCTCTGATTACTTCCTTTATCTCCCTCACTATTTGAAGCGTCGCCTCCTAACTTCCAGATCTCAGTCTTCCCCAACTTATTCCACCCATTTTCCCCTCAAATCCCCTGCAATTGGTCGACCAGAGAACCTTAAGCCCCTACCCTCTTCCAGTGTAAAGATGGACAAGGACCTAATAGAAGAGATGCGAGCAATGGTGATAGAAGAGAACAGAATCATCAACTTACCGAGTTTGGGATGCTACAGCATAACGCCGGAGGACAAACTCATAATCATAGGTAAACTTCTAAATTCGAAAGCCCAGAACATTGCTAGGTTGATGATGGGAACGCCTAGGATTTGGAGATTGAGTAATAGGATCAAAGGGATAGTTCTGGGCAAAGATACCTTTTTATTTTGCTTTCAATTTAGCAAAGATATGGAAGAAATCCTGCAGTACCGCATATGGAATTTTGAGAAGTTTCACCATATCGAAACTAGATAAAATTTTCTTTGATGATTGCTTGATTAAAGTACCTATGTGGATTAGACTAACAGACATCCGTAGTAAGTTCTTCACTATCAACCTCTTTAGAGCGATTGCCACCTCGATAGGTAATGTCTTGGAAGTGGATTATGATCCAAACAAGACTCACCTTCACTCCTTTGTCAGAATTAAAATTATGTTCAACACCAATAACCCGATCAGGAAAACTAGAACCTTCAGACTTCCTTTGAGAGCAACCATAGAGGTGAAAGTAGAATTTGAAAGGGTCAAGAATATGTACAACAAGTGCGGAGTTCTCACGCACAGTGAAGAAAACTGTGGTTTAGTGGGTGAAAAGAAGGAAGTCATATGAAATGGAATAAGAAACAAAGGCCTTCTGAAGAGGAAATCAGACCCGCTAACTCTACTCCCACTCAAAATCCCTCCAATACTCTAAGCACACCTTCTACTGAGGAGGGAGGAACCACACACCAATCCTACATAAACACTGAAACCACTATTACTCCCGAACTAACGGATTACCATACTAAACACAACTCAGACAAGAAGAAATCAAGTCCTGGACATAGGAAAAAGACTTTAAAATCTCTCAAACAAGCGGGCTCCAATGATATAGAGTCAAATGCAGAAAAAGAACATACTCTGCACGCTAGCAAGGACATAATTTTGAGCCAAGACCTGATGAGCCAGGAGAAACAAATAGTCCCCTATGAACCTTTGAAATCACCTAGTAGCTCTCACAAGCATGACCGACAATATTTCTCAAAAACGAAACGAAGAACTCAAGAAGATAAACATAAGTCCCACAAAGAAGTAACAACTACTCTCTCTGGTCCGATAGATGTCCAGAAGCCATCCATTTCTCCATGAGTATCCTAAGTTGGAACTGTCAAGGAGTGAGGAGCACCTTGACAGTTTGACGTCTAAAGGAAATCAAACAAGATCTATTTCCTGACATCATGTACCTTATGGAGACAAAAAATGAGAAACTTCAACTTGAATCAATTCAACAGTGGACCGAATATGATTACCTTCATACAGTAGAACCTAGAGGACTTAGCGGAGGTCTTGCTTCACTTTGGAAACAACACGTTCAACTACAAGTCAACAGCAACTCTGCATATCTTATAGATTCTACCTTCCTCATTGATAACAAAAAAACCCATATTTCCTTCGTCTACAGACACCCTGTGACTGCCCACAGACCAGCAGTACGGGAGATGATATGCAATTTGGGAGAGAACAGACACAAACCTTGGCTACTTATTGGGGATTTCAGCGAAAACACCTCGCATGAAGACAAACTAGGAGGTCCTAGAAGATTAAATAGTTATTTTTATTCCTTCAGAAACCTTCTAAGAAGATACCTCAAAAAGATTACTAGCTTGGGCCCTCATTACTCTTGGAAGGGAATGAGAAACAATTATTGGGTTCAGTGTAAACTTGACTGGTGCTTTGGAAACGTAGAATGGTGGTCCTACTTCATGAGAACCACCACTACTTATTTGCCCATTACTGGATCAGATCATCGACCCCTCTACACAACGGTAATGGCGGACAACTCAAAGTTCATGACCAGATTTTGCTTTGACAAAAGATGGATCAACAAAAGAGGATTCAGAGATTTGATACACACTGCCTGGTCTCGAAGCTCAAACTTAAATGATTACAATACCCTTGACTACATTGTTTTATGCAGAAAGGAAATATCCCAATGGAAAAAACATGAGAAGGCTAAAGCTCGTAACCCAACAGATATGATTCAAAGGAAAATTGATGCTGAAATGTCTAAACCGATCCCTGACTTTCAGTTAATGAAAGCCCTCAACAAGGAACTTATATCCACAATCACAGAAGAGGAAAAGTTTGGGAAAAAAAACAAAGAAAAATGGCTGCTTCAGGGAGATCAGAACACTAAATTTTTCCACAGACACATCAACTATAAAAGAGTTAAAAATAGGCTGATTGGACTCAAGGATGACAGAGGCATAATACAATTTGAAGAAGGCTCTAAAGGAAATGTGGCTGCAAATAACTTTGCTAATCTCTTCAAATCAACCAACCCTACTGGAATTCAACCGGCTCTCAATGATATCAACCCCAAGGTTTCAGAGGCTATGAACTCTCAGCTTTTGGCACCAATCACCAAGATGAAAATCAAAAGAGCGGCGTTCAGTATTAAAAGTGATAGTGCTCCTGGAGGGGATGGGATAACGGGAGCTTTCTTCCAATCGTACTGGAATATTATAGGGAATAAGGTTTCTGCTGATGTCGAAAAAACCTTTCAAAACAAAAGCTTTCCCATGGACTGGAACTACACACACATTGCTCTAATCCCTAAAGTTCCAACCCGACTGAGATGAAAGACTTCAGACCAATTAGTCTCTGCACAGTTATGTATAAATCCTGGCTAAAATCATAGCCAAAAGACTACAACAGATCCTACCACTAGTCATCTTAGAAAATCAAGGTGCATTTACCTCGGGAAGACTAATCTCTGACGATGTACTACTGGCACATGAAATCATGCACCACCTACACACAACAAAGACGGACAGATGAACATCATGGCAGTTAAAACTGATCTGTCCAAAGCCTACGATAGACTTAAATGGAAATACCTAGAGACTATCCTTCGTAAGTTATGATTTAACCGTGAATGGGTTCAATGATCATGTTCTGTGTTTCATCTATCAGATTCTCAGTCCTTATTAACTGCTCCCTGTACGGATATATCACTCCGGGAAAAAACCTTCGATAAGGAGACCCTCTTTCTCCCTTTCTTTTTGTCCTGGGAATTGAAGGCTTAATTTACTTAATTAATAGGGCCACCTCAAATCACATGATCACAAGCATTAAATTTCACCGGAAACATCTAGCTATTCAACATCTTCTATATGTAGATGATAGCTTATTCGTTTGCAAAGCTTCCCCTCAAGAATCCTTAGAACTTAAAAGATGCTTTGACATATACGAACAAATATCAAGACAAAGCATCAATTTTAACAAATCAGCTATCGCCTTTGGGAAACATATCATAGCGAAAAAGAAAAAGGAAATCAAACAAATCCTCCACATCAACCAGGATCATGGTATTGGGAAATACCTTGGACTCCCAGAGTGTTTTCGAGGCTCAAAGAAGCAGATTTTTAGATACATATCAGAGAAACTAGACTCTAGCATGGACAGTTGGTTCTCCAAAACCTTATCTTTAGGAGGGAAAGATATCATTATTAAGTCTGTTGCAATGGTATTTCCAGTCTATGCAATATCCAGTTTCAAACTTCCCAAGTCTATATGTCAAAAGATCACAAGTGCAGTCACACAATACTGGTGGAATACAAACAAAGATAGAAAAAAAGATACCTTGGGTATCGTGGAAGAAAATGTGAAGATACAAGAAAGATGGAGGGTTAGGCTTCAGAGAAGTGGAACATTTTAATCTGGCCTTACTCGCCAAACAAGCTTGGAGACTTCTCTCTCAACCAGAATCGCTAATGGGAAGAATGTATAAAGTCAAATACTTTCACAACAAAGATTTCCTATCAAGTGATCATACTCCCAAACAGTTATATGCTTGGACAAGTATTTGCTATGGGAAGGAACTTCTACTTAAAGGACTATTAAGACAAATTGGGAATGGTGTGGACACCTTTGTATGGTCAAATAAATGGATATTTGATGGACAACCCTGACTTCCCATTAGTAAGGAGCCTAGATTCAATGTCAATCTCAAGGTTTCAAAGCTCATCCACAATGGAACTTGGGATCATATTAAGGTCAAAGAAACTTTCATGGAATCGGATGCCAATCACATTCTCTCAACGCCTCCCTACACTAATTATAAAGACTCCTGGATTTGAAGTTTCACCCCATGAGGAACATACACAGTAAGAAGTGGCTACCGCCTCCTTTACCAACTCAAACATCTGATCCTGTAAACAGACCAGACAATTAACCTTTTGGAGAATCAACTGAAAAATAGACTATGGAAGCTTAGCATCCCAAGAAAAATCTCAATTTTTCTCTGAAGAGCCCTTTCTAGTGCTCTGGCTGTACAAGAAACACTAAAAACAAGGAAAATCAAAACCCGAGGATAAGTGTCCCATCTGTGGGATTACAACTGAGACCATCAACCACTATCTCTTCCAATGATCTACGGCTAGGCAACTCTGGGCCCTATCCAATGTTATTCTCCCACCACACGGTTTCTCCATGTCTTCCCTCCTCACTAACTTTGCATTCCTTATGGATCCTACTAGACAGGACCAGCCACACAAAGAGTTGAAAAACACATTCCCGTGGATTCTATGGACGATCTGGAAGGTCAGAAATGAAATAGTCATCCAAAATGGACAACCAAACCTGCAACTTAAAGCACACAAAACCATTGCTAAAGTGGAGTCATGGTCTGTGCTTTATAAGGAAGATATTAACAGAGCCAACCTCTTAAGACGACAAGCCTCTTCTAACGCCAACACGGAGGAAGCAGAAACAGATCAGTGGGTCAACTGGGAAGTAGCCTGGTCTAATCGTAATCATCTGAATGGGGCAACCATTATCCTCCATGGCAAACAACAGGCAAACCTATTACATGCCCGACACTTCCTACACAACTCTACTTCCTTTTTATCCCTTACTTTCTTGGGCTTAACCTGGACTTTACAATTCCTGTTGGATCTACACATTCCAAATGTTACTATACACATCACCAATAGAACCCTATTTGCGGCAGTCTCCAGCCCATTGCAATGGCCCAAACATAGATCATGGTTAAACAAGATCAAGGCTCTGACTAGATGTTTCACGGTATGCAACTTTAATTATATCACACCTAGTCAGAACAAGAATGCCAAGGCAACTGCAGACAGCGTAGTCCTAGAAGGAAGATATAATGACTACATTGGTATATGACTCCCAATCTAGTTACAAAAACCAGTTTCCTCAATTGTGGAAGCTCGACAATTGGTTCCTATAAGGACCCAATCATATATACATACCCCTACCTTCCAAATGCTCAACTTTATACCCCTGCAGAACATAGACTTGTTATGTCTCCTCCATTTAGTTGCCATCAGATAGCATCTAGCTTGTGCTCTTTATCTCGTCTGCCATTCTAACTCCTCTGCCAAATCAGCATTACTCAACCCTCTACTAAGTCAACTCCAGAACCCACATAATTCATACGCATATCATAATATCCCTTTCATGAGTCTATATTCTCTAAGTTCCCATATTTAAAACCCCTGACTTCCTTTCAGTAGATTTCTTATTGATCCTCATTTGTCTCTTTTGGCTGTTAGCTCTGAGCACTTCTTTTCTACCCCTTATTGATGAAGGCTAAGTCAATCCTTTCCAAGACTTTGTGGCTCTCAACTACTAATGATTACCTTCTACTGACATTGTAATGATGATATCTGGCCCTTTTCAAAAGGTTTTTAACCTTTTATTACAGAATATTGGATTCACTAATCCGGAACCACTCAGAGATTGCCAAGTGGTGCTGTCAGGAGAAAACGGCTCTCTTAAGCATGCCAACTCCCCGGGAAGATAAACTTTTTGCGTGCTTGAGTTGAGTTTAATATTTTTCTTCTATCATGCAAGATTTTCACTTCTATCAAGAAAGATAATGATTATGGGAGGGGAGATGGAAAGTTCATTACCGCTAATTTGCTCTATAAAAAGGACTCCCTCACCAAACCGTGATAGTATCACAATGACTCTATGGATAGCAACTTCTGGAAAGCCCTCAACTAGTTCGACTTAGGTAGGAACAACGCTGTAGTTTACCTCCCTTCTCCAATGTATCAAGAAAGTATGCTCAAAAACAGGAGAAGCCTTCTAATCAGAGCTCTCAACCCAATGGAGCAAAGCATCCTAGACATGACCAAAAACCTGCCAAAGGACTGGAACATTCATGGAGTGGTGAAGGGCGTATGTTGGACAAGGATTTTGCTCAATTCTTCTTCGAGCGAGAAGATGACATGAATGTCATTTACCGCATGCAACCTCTACTCTACAACAGATGGCTTGTGGCAGCAGAAAAATGGGTCAACAATCAAACACTCCTCCCACTTAATAGGGTTCATTTCTGAATCTAGATAAGATACCTACCTATACAATATGCATATGAAGAGGTGGTCAGGATGTTGGCTTCCCTGGTTAGTGACGTTATCAACGTAGATATGGACAACTCTACAGTAACAAGGCATTTTGTTGCAAGGGAAAAGGTTAGCTTCTACACGGGTGAGAGATTGCGCTTCTACAGAGCAGTTTACTGCCAAAATGGTGATCTCTTCCAGATCTAATACTACTAAGAGTGGGTCACAAAACTGTGCCACAACTGTCAAAGGATAACTCACCCTACCACACAGTGCACGCACATAAACTCGCCACTAGATTATTACTACGACCCTCAAAATCAGCCCCATAATCAATTTTAATCTCCGGGAATGGTTGACCCTACGGACAGCTAGACTACTTCTTCAGGCTCGCTCATCTCTCAATCACCTTCTCCATTCACTAGAGGGTTCTTAGACCTTGACTCCAGCTCTATTAGCACGAAAGTTACGATTGATGACGTACTTAACAATCCTAACGACACTTTCATGGCTGATGTGTCTAATAAAAATCAAGACCTGGATCTCTCTATCCCTAATGTATCGCCGGATCCACTGTTGCAAACAACACACGAGAATCTACCCAACCTGCAAGACTCGCAAGAGATTCCTCTAAGTGTTCCTATTGCTAAGGACTCCAAGGCTCTAGTGCCCAAATGCACTCATCCTAAGGAGGAGAATAAAACACAGGTTGATCAAGTTACAAAGGACTTTGCCTAGTTATTTCCTTCTATCTTATGTCTAAAGTTTGCTCTTTGTTTGTGAACATGACTTTCAGTTTTAGTATGGTTTAAATTTTATTTTGTTTCTTTTCTTTTGGTATCGCTCTTCCACAAATAGAAGAGATCATCTCTCCTTGTGTTTGTACAAAGTTTCTCCTTGTGTTTGTACAAGGTTGAGGCCTTGAAACCCCATGCTTTCTCTTTTAATAATATTGAAGTGTGACAAAAAAAATGTAATTTTTTTCAAAATTATCTAATAATAATGCACCGATACATGACTAGACATACACATGCATATGTGTAGATATGAATATTCAACGCTTTCACCGTGACTCATTAGATGAAACGCAAAGAGAAAATTAGAAAATGATTAGCATTTATACCAAATATATGCATGCTTTAAACCAAAACTAATATAAACTAGAATTATACTTGCATTATAATACATAGTTAATTGTTTTGATTGTTATTTAAACAATGATTATTTAGCTTGTTTGAGTCGTGTTCACATTTTAAAAAATTGTTTATAAAATGTTATTTTAGATGTCGAAAAATAAACCAAAATCGATCCAAATTGGAGGAATCGAACCCGAAAAAATACACAAATGGATCATAGATCTACGTATCCGAAAAACCAAATCTAAACCCGAACCAAAACAAAATCAAGAATCAAATTTTTTTATATTTAGAGTTTTTATATTACTTTTTAAATTTTAAATTTTTATATAAATATATTTGGTCCCGAGATCCATCTACACTGAACTGAATTAGATAAACTGAGCCGGACAAAATATAAAATTAGATGAACCAAACCTGACAAAATATCAAAAATGGATACTAAATCTATGTACCCAGAAAACGGAATCCAAACTGAACCGGAACTGAATTTATAACCGATATATTTTTTATTAAATTTTAACTTATTTAGAATTTTTTATTAAATCTTTATTAATTATATATATATATATATATATTTTTATAACAAAACCTAACTTAATCATATTCTTAAAAGTGGTTATGAACTTTAGGTTAATTTAATCCTATAGCTTATAACACGGTTAATTTGAAAATGTCTATCACTATTTAATATATAAGATATATATATTATTTACATGTTTACATTTCCACAAATATATTCCATTTCTTTACCATATGATCACATTTAAAATAATTATTATTATATTTTTTTGATACTTTCACATTTATAATTAATTAGTTTAACATCTGTTTATCGGATGGTACAAATCTACTTATTAGATATAAATATATTATGTTGACAAAAAAAAGATATAAATAATTGAAATATGTCACTATGTAACTGGTTATATGTACAGTAGTTGACAATAATTTTCGAGAAGAAAAACGAAGCCATATTAGTTAGATGGACCTCACGAATATGACAACTAAACTTATTAATAAGATTACCATTGTCATTGGCTATTATTTTATCTAACCCCTTGCGTATATATAAACTAAAAGAAAAATCATATATTATAATTAAACTCAGATTCAATCAATCATCGGAATTTATAATTTTGTTTTGCTATTTTTATAAGTTCTTGAGACCTACAAATCAAACAATTTGTCCAAAAAGGAAGAGATCAAAAGTTATTTCTGAAAAACCAAAAAAAAAAGGCTATGGCACATTCAACTAAACTTTGTCTTCCTCTTCAAAGACCATGTTTTGTTACAAAAACAGGAAGATCGAAGACTTTGATGGTACAACAGAGTCAAGTACAACAAGTTAAAGTCAAACAAGTTACAGTTTCACAGCCTCAGCCGATCAGATACTCCACCAAGAACACTGTAAGATTGTTTTTGTTTCCGGGTCTTTGATTTCCTTGAGAATCCACACACAACTCATTTCGCAAAATATGTTTTTATTCGAACAGGTCTTTGAAGATCCGACGCAAGGGATCATCTGTTACACAGATGATACTGGAGAGATTATATGTGAAGGATACGATGAAGGTCCTCGTTGTCCCATAGAAGCTCCAATGGTAGCTTCTTACTCAAGGTATGATCATTTCCTAATCCTAAATTAATCATAATCAGATCGATCATGTTTCTAAGTTTTTAATAGTTGGATTTGGACAGAGAGATGGAGATTCTTGATCTTCTGCAAAGAAGTTATCAGCAACTTAGTGGTGCAAAGAAAGATGGTCAAAATCAGAGAATTGCTTCAGAACAAGAAGAGTTAATGATGATCAAATGGAGCAGCTTTGAACTTCTCTAAATCTTCTTTCTTTAGAAAAAATAATAATATCAAAATCTGTTTTTATCTTCAAAATGGCAATAAGATTGTACAGGAAAAAAAATGGCTATGAAAGAAGCAGCGATTTGCTTCTTTCTTTCTTCACTTTTGTAAGAATTCACAAACATGAATATATGTCCAGATTCTGATTTCAATCGTTTCTTAAGACATTAGTAGCAAAAATTAATAAACCGTACGAGGATCAAACATATAACAAAAGAATTTTGTTTTATAAATCTGAACACATTAAAGCAAAACTATACACAAGAGAACTGTACCTCCTCTTTATTTTGTACAGACAAGACAAAAAATTAAAATAATCTCACATCTTTCCGAGGAATTTTGTAGACAATCTTCTAAGTCTCTAACTTTAATGACCCAAAATCTAAAAGACGCAACCAAAATCGATATGTCACAGAAACCCAATTTTCCAATAAAAGAAAGAAAGAAAGAATAATAACCGAAGAATTATGTTCCCAAATGCCAAAATCTATACAAGACCCAAAAAAGACTTACAATATGTGGATTTCTTCTTATATCACCTCTACTTGTGTACCGGCTTGAGAGGTTTCTTCAGGTTGATCAGACCTGGAGTTACTAGCAACGACATTAGGTGGAGACCATTGATCGGGGACCATGAGGAAGTAAGTTGTCATCGCCTTTCTGAATCTTCTTTTGTATTGCTTCGGAGAGATTACTGTTGGTGCTTCATTCTTTGGTCCTCCTAAGATCCCTGTAAATTTCACCCAAGACTCTAGATGCTTGTCCCATGTGTACTGCCTTAAGAAGTCGATAATTCCTAGGACTAGCTCGTTCTTTTCTTCATCCACGCCTACTAGCAACGAGTAATCCATCACATCACCCAGCTGCAAACACGAGAAGATACACTTGTTGCTAATGTTCTTTTTGAAGAGTAATGGAGAGTAAATGATTTGTGAAAAAGTTAAAACTCACTGCAAGAAAAGCAGTGTCATTCCAGACGGCTCTTTCCAACAATCGTTTTGCTTTATTACCAACAAAAATGGGAGAAGTTGGCATTGCTTCAATCAAGTTTTGATCCAACAACACTTTGTTGCTCCCACTAGAGTCAGGATTGTAGCGTGCCCGTGAAGATCCTTTGAGGTCATAAAGCCGTTTGACAGTTCTTCCAAACAAAAGATTCTCCATAATCAGAACATCCATCTTTGTTTCTTTCCCGCTCTTAATTTGCTTTGTTGCGACCTATTAAGACAATACATATTTCCATCAACAGTTAATCAAACCTGACGGAGGAATTCCCTCTCTCAACTTAGCACTTAAGTACCTGATAGATTCCCAAGATTTTTGCCAGGCAAGTTGGACTTTTCGTGCTGATAGACTCAGATAAGTACTTGAAGTAAGCAGGTGCAAATTTGATGAATGATTCCAATTCTGTCTTGGTGACTTGCTTGATGATAAATCGATCGTCCAGGGTTTTAGCAAAGAAGACATTGCTCTTACCACCTTGAGCTCCCCATTTTTTACACCGGCTAAGAGACCTTATAAAATCAAGTTCTGAAGGGATACATATACCCCTCAGCGCCTCAAACCGTTGTGCATAGTAACAAGTCACTGTGTATTTCACTTTTCCGAGAGTACCATCCTCACCATATGAGACCCGAGCATGTAAAGCTTTTGTATATGATAGTGGGTCCAGAAGCAGTGAGCTACTGCGAGACGAGGACATTGAAAGTATACTCTCATCAACTGATCCATTGCTTCTGCTAGGGTCAAAAATGGTGTCATCAACTGGGCGAGGGATATTTAGTTCAGAAGGATATGAAACTAGAGATTCCCCTTCAACAGAAACTTGGCGTTGATATTCCGGTGACATCAAGGCATATGCGATCATACTCGTGGGCTCATCATCATATACCGGAACAACAATATCATTCAAGCCTACGGGAAGAAGTAGCCTTGGTCCACCGTGAAGCTCTGCTTCTTTAAAAGATGAAATATAGATAGGGCTGTGCTCTCCAAATGTATCAAGCTTCTGAGAGCTAAGCAGGAAATTCTTGTTAATGGAACGATAGAAATTGAGGAACGGCACACTTAACCAGCTAACAGAGTCTTCTGAATTCTCAAAATTCTTACTCGGCAACGCAGGGGAAACTGGATAGGCTACCTTGAATTCGTTTTGCTGTTCTGGGAGATCTATTGGCTTTAGCCCCTCTGGGATTGGACGGAAAGCTGAAGAATTTGACATGGATGAAGGAGGAAACAAGACCCTATTATTGGTAGGAATCTCCACTGATGTTTGACGCTCGCCTATCCATGCTGCATCAAGAGTGGCTGATAAATTTTTCATAACTATTTGGCCATCAGACTGAGTCCTGCGAACATCCAGTTTATTTTCCAGAGGATCAGAAGTATCAGGTAAGGTTTTGCTGGGAGAAACTTCACCCTCATCTTTCTTTTCCTGATTCAAATCTGATTTTGTATCCACTTCCTTCTGAACCTTGTTTAAGGAGGCAGTGTCACCAGTCAAATCACCATCAGAAATCAGATTAACCTCTGAGCCAGAAAGAGCGTTGGTCCCAGCATTCATCTCAGGGAGAGTTCGGCTCTTAGCCAAGGGTGGTTTCTCATTATCATCTCTCTTTGTGTCATTAGTAGTATCAAGCTTACGTAAAGTTGATGCACTAATCAAACGGTGATCCCACATGTATGACTGAAAAAGCAGTTGTCTGCGAATCCGGTATAGCTCAAGAATGTCCACGAGATGTTGGCCTTCCTTCACCTCCCTGTGCAACATCTTTTGCATATTCTCCTGGAATATATGGGAAAACAGTTAAAACATAGACCTTGTCTTATTTTGGCTATTTTCTTCCATTTTGTTATAAGCATAAAACCAATTTATTTTGCATTGCTGAGTTCTAGGGTCTTTTCCATATGAAAACATAATGTATCACCTCGAATTCTGCTTTCTCTCTTTGCAACACTTCTTCGAGTTCACCAATTCGGCGTCTGAAACCTTTCTCTGCAATTTGGCTAATAGCATTTAAGACTTCAGAAAACAGAAGCTCTGCTCTCTGTATCACCTGTTTAGTAAAAAAGGAGGAAGAACTCAGTTAAGTCAGAGTTTTCGATTTCAAATTTTCATTTAAGAGAATCAGAGGCATCTCACTTCGTCCATCTCTCTCTGTATCCAGTCCTGATTCTCATAATTGAAATTAAGAATTGATGGTGGAAGGTAGACCGAATGGACATCTATAGTAGCGTACCGGAAGCAAGCAACCATGTTCCCAAATCTGCACGGGCTCAACTTGTTAGGTAAATACACTTTTACATAAGAATTTTTTAACAATTTTAGATCATATCTGGTCCGATGAAGATCAGACAAGAATAAAATACCCATAGAAGCGAAGACAATCTCTGTGCAGAGAATGGCCACAACAGGCTACTCTACTAGCAGCTGCGTGATTTGAGAAACTGAGCTCCAGAAACTTCCCAAATGATAATCCCCATGCAGCATCAGACATAACTACTCGTAAAGTCGCTGGAGGGAAGCCGTTAGGTCGTGGGCATCTCAGGCATCTATGCCACATCCAGATCTTTCCCTCCTTTTCACCGGGTAAAATATAATCTTGGAGTTTCTTGACAGATATCGTAAGGCTGCCTTGTCGATGAGTGTAACAGTGAACATGAGCTTCGGATGGCATCTCACATGAGCGGCACCTGAAACTCTGAAAAAGTTTCGAGCAGGCAATTAATTTCCCAAAGTATTATGTAAGCTTGTAACAGAGATGTCCAATCATAATACAAAAATTTTAATAGAAAGAATAGCAGCAAAAAAAAAAAAAAAAAAAAGGTTCACCTGATCGAACAAATGATCTCTCAAGAATCGACCCAGGGGTTTATCAAAACTACCATAGTATTTTATTCGAAAGAGGTGAGACCTCTCACACACAGTTCCTTTCCACACTGATCGGGACGACAGAGAAACCAAAATGCTCTGGTGATCAGAGGGTGAAGGAGGAAATTCTTCCTTTAAAGATTGTGTTTCCTTGGGATTCTCATTGTTTTGTTGCTGGACGGTAGTAAGCTCTGAACCATTGTCTCGGTTTTCGACCATACCGCTCATACCACTTTGAGAATTCTTTCGCTCAAAACCTTGCCCTGATGAGTTTGAGGATTTGTCTATTGGGTTATATGACACACCAATTAGGTTGCGTTTTTCTGCTGGTGTGTCCAATAGTACAGATCTTCCAGGTAAGTCTGAGTTTCTGCTCTCTATCACACGGTCAGGCAAATTCAATGAAACATTATGGCGTGAAAAGACGAAACTCGGGTTTATTTCTCTGGCCTGCCAGCTTGGACCATTGGGTATTGAAGGATTTGTATCCTTCTGGATGGATAGGCTGGCAGGGTCAGATAGCAACTGTGATGCTGGTACACTGTTTGCTCGTTGTGGTTCACCACTAGATTGCATTACTGAAGACTTTTCATATGTGGGGACTGCAAAACCTGGCACGGTAGATATCGAACGTTCAATGCTTGTAGATTTATCTGGAAGTGCCACCGTAATCGGAGAATTCAAAGGAAGTTCTGGTGAGGCTCCTTCGTCAGCAAGAAACGATGTCTCGAGTGCCAAATGATAAGCTGCAAAAACTCCATACTGGACCACATGCTTCACTTTTTTCAACTCATCTTCATTTGCACCCCGAAGCAAAATCTGAAGAATAATAAAGTAATATCAGAAGTCAATAATCAGATACAAAAAAATCTGATCTGTATATTAAATTCTAATAGTTTGGAGTGCTTACGGTAAAGCCTAATGGCTTTGGACAGCCCTCAAAATACATCAACGTCTTCACCACTTTCTTTCCACTTTGACCAGGTGTACCATGTTCTTCAAGAAACCTATCCACCCGAAAATTCTCACAGTAACCCAGCTTTTGAGAGGAGACGTGGTCCACTGAAGGAACTATCTGAGCACCAGTGCAGCGAGCAATACGTTCTAAAAGTGGCCTCTTAATGTTTAGAACAAGAGATATATCTTTGGCTAGAAGATACTCTTGCGCATATCGCGAAACTGATTTTTCGACTAGTAAAATATTTGGACGTTCAGCATGAATCTTTGCAACAGCCATCTTTAGATGATCTTTTTCCTGAAACCAAAATAAGTGTAAGGAGTCGAAGGGTTTAGGCATAAATAAGAAACTTCATTTTCTAATCACCAACAAGACAAAGAATATGGAAATGGCAGAGAATTTTCACCTGTTGCAACAAAGTATCAAAACTCGATAACTGGTTTGATACCCTTTGATACTCAAGCCCACCGCCTAGTATCAATAGTCGAGCTTTCTCAATCTTTGCACTCATTCTTCTATGAGCCACATTTTTCTTGCAAACAACTCCCTTTACCACCATGCTGTAATGATATACACGAGAAGTATTACTAAAATTGACACTTTACAAGAATTCAAATAATATGATACAAAATACACAGTGCTTGAAATAAAGCACTATGGAGTCGACAGCAGTAGTATGCGACTGATTTTTTTGCTTCTATTACCTATCATGTCGAAATCCGGAAGCTAAGCACTTTACTTTGACGTAGCCACCAGGATCCATTCCTCCACTTTTGCTCATATCAGGCTTCAATAAGTTAGCAGCCTCCCAGGAAAGAGAGATGATAATCTCTAACCAGCTCTCTTTGCCTTCTTCATCGTTCACAGGGATATTTTCAACTTGCAACAGTTGTGCAAGCAAAGCCCTAAAGTGCCCATCAACCACATTCTTCATAGCCTTCTTGTGCTCTTCAGTTGTTCGATCCTCGCTACGGTACTCTCCACTTCCAAAACTAGAGGAAGGTCGTAAGTATCCCCATTCACCTGAGGCATCTCCCTCATTATCTTCCTCATCAAGCAAAGCACTTTCTCTCTCATCTTCTTCATTTTCTGGATCAGGTGGAACCCACAAGAGTCCATTGTTCTCAAAATCCACCGGTTCTGCCACTTGATCATCTGAAATATCTGCTGGAGAAGGAACTTCACATTCGTCATGACCATCATGCCCGTCTCTCTTCTGAAACTGCTCTGATCCTTCACGAATTAGAGATTCAAGACACTGATGAATCAGTGGAGAGCCGCTTAAACTTTTCTGGTCAACGGTTTCTCCACTAAGATGTTTACAGGGGGCGCTCATCTCATCATATTCCATTGGACCATAATATTCATTAGCTCGAGGAGAATGACTCGTCTCAATATCAGTCTGGTATACACCATACTCATCGTACTCATCATCACTCCTGATCCAGAAAAGAAAAAACAAGTTCAGCAAACATGACTGTGATACTAATTTTTACTCAAAAAATAAGTTACTGTAACATACTTCACATGCCACAGATATATTTTGATGGATCTCTATACTGAAATTGCATAGAAAGAGTGATCAAAGGCCACAGGACCTACCGTAGAGCTCATTTGAAGAGCCTATGAAGTTTCACGCTTACTTATGAGACCACAGAGAAACCAGAGGAAGGGAGTACCTATTTAGAGCGAAGTGAGATGGATCTTCCACTTCTGTGGCAATGAAGCTGCCCCTCCTTGAAGTTTCTTTCCTTTGCCTGGTTGTGCTTGTCTCCATTGAAGACACTCCGTGCAAAGTGATATCAGAACCACGTTGGAAACTTTGATAAGGACCAATTAGTCCTGGCATTGAGCCAAGGGCGAAGCTACTACTATTAGCAGTCGTACTAGTCTTTGAGGTAAGAAGACTTGTCTCTGAAGGTGAAGAACTAAGTTCCTGGATATTTGAAACATGTGGTCCACCATCACCTTGCTCCCATTGCCTGAAACAATAATTGCAAACACGGATCCTCTCCCACTCTTCACGAGGAGTTCTCAAGTCACTGGGAGCAAAAGGTATTGAGTTTGCTGTACACTTGCCACAAAAAACTCTCCCACAAAGACGACAATGGTGCCTACGATTGATGAGGGTAAACTGACTATCACACTCGTAACATACACGACAGCTCTGATCAGGCATCCAAAAATCCCTGGATACAGTAGCTGGCTCAGATCGCCAGGGGAGCCAGGATTTGACCAGACCCACTATCTCAGATAGTGTCCTACTACTATCTCTTGTATCCATCTAAATTCTTTCCAACCTTCCCAACCATCATGCCACGACGGTCATGGAAGTCAAGAATCCAAATTAGCACCAAAGTTCAAAACCTAACAAAAAGATAGCCTAAGATTAAACTGTTAATATGCTAATATATTTCCTTCAGGCACTCCAATACGTATAATGAATCAGATCGCTCGTCCCAACTCCTCCTTCACTGAGAAAAATGACGCAAACACTGAAGTTCTGTCATCCTACAAAGGCTGATTATAGCAGGCAAATTTCGAGAGCAATCCAGAGACCCTTAGCTCAACCTCTCACTGAAAATATGATATCAATACCAGACACATAGTTAAACGCTAAACACTGGTTTCAACATGACATGTTTTATGAATCCAATTAAACGTACATCCAACTATTACAACTGTCAAGAGATGTTTCGGATTCAATTATCACCAAATTAACACGAATACCAATCAGGAAAAAAAAATCTGGAGGCAAAGAGAGAAACATGTTTACATGTTTTTCATGAACAAGCAAGACTTTCCAGAATATGCAACGGCGAATTAAAATCCAACAAAAGCAAATAAAAAGGAACTGATCGTGGGGGAAATTTCCATCAAAATCGAAAGCCTTCAAATATCACACGATCAGGAAACAAAAAAGAAGACGAATCGTTTCCAAATACCAACAATGTTACCCAAAAACTCATCAGGATTTATCAGATCGAATTACCTTGGAAGAACAGCAGAAGATCGTCGTCTTCTAAACTCGAATTTTGAGGGATTTCCCCCCTTTTGATTTCAGGTTTTTTAAATTAATTTGTGTTTTTTTTTTTTTAAAACAAAATTTGGAGCTATTGACTGATATTCATGTTTTTCTGTGGTAGGGAAAGCGACATCGTCACATCAATAATCTGTGTCTCACGAATTATAATCTACACCTTCACGTACCTTAACCAAACTCCGGAGATTACTTTCCTTGATTTAAACCCACGGGATTAAGAATATGGACGCATTTTATATTCCATAACTTTGGAGATCACCAACTTTTTTCTTATAAGGGAAATATGAGATTTAAACGAAAAAATTGTAATATTTGATGAGAAACCGGCAGGCAAACTCTATGTTGGGAAACTTTTAATATTTATTTCAACTACTCTCTAAGCATGAGGTACATTGTTTACAAATATTTAATCTCTAGTCTAATTTTTAATATTGCGGGTCAAATCATTTGCTTGGTAATTAAGAATGCGAGGAATCACAACTAAGGAGCATACTCCTAATAAGCTCTTAAATCGGGAAAATTCTTCAAAATATGCAAGGAAGGTCGACCAATCAGAAGGTGCATTGATCATCTTCTTCAATTCCGAGCAGTCAGTTGAAACTCCACTACAATGAACTTAGACAAGACATATATCAACGAAGAGCATTGAATTCTGAGTGGAGTGAAGAAACACTTCTCATGATGCTTCTAACTCCCATGTTCACATCGTTTGTTCCATCAAAAAAATAGAACCACCCGAATCTTGAAAAAATGTCAGAATCCTTCCATTAAGCGTCAACCATACTCGATAACTTTTAAAGGTAGCTAATCGTGATAATGGATGTGAAAAATCATCCTCACAACTGACTAGTAATTATGGGAGTGATGCCCGTCGAATTACGTCTCCCCTCCTGGACTTTTATCCTGGTTGTTGCTTCCGTTTCTGCCGCTTGTACAATGTCTTGGGGGATCCTTATTCATATTAGTGAAAGCTTTTTCACTTTTTTCTTTCCAAACATACCATAAGTTCCAAAGGAAACTTCTGGTTTCCTCTGTTTTCAGAATACGCCACATTAAGTAATCAATATTGGAGTACATGGATGCTCCGAGAAAATCTGGTTCTGCCGAGATTTTTGAGAGTGCCCAAATCTGGATTGTTGGTGGACATTCAACAAGACATGATTAACCGTGTTAGTCTCTGCGCCACATTTGTCACAAATCTCTTCACAGCTGATACAATGTTATAAGTTCGCCTTTATTGCAATATATCATTACAAAGTTTGTCACAAAATGTGTTTAATTTTGTGCTCTTATCTTCCAAACTTGGCTTTGCAAAGCATGTAAATTCAATCCATAGGATCCCATGTAGAAAAGGGAGGTGTTACGTTCTATCTAGTACCCTGACTTCACTGTATAATTTTTTGACTTAGTAAAATGTCATCCCAGTTTGTCTTTCCTTAGATGACTTGGTATATGAATGCCTAATATTAGTTCTCCCTGAAGGATTAACAATTGTTTAATCAATATTTGTGTCCAAAGTCTAGTCGTCAAATCAATTAATTCAGATACTCTTAAGTTTGGATACATGTTTGGTCCAATGCTCATCGTCGATTGAGGATTTTGGTCCGGGATCCATAGATCTCTCTAAACACTAATTGATCCATAGATCTCTCGTATTATGTGTTTCTTCTTCCATTTGGATAATTCTCTCCTACAATTCGCAATCTTGTGTGTCAGGTGATTCCCTCTTAAGTTTAAATATTGATTTCACTCGTCCTGTATTGTTTTGTCTAAACCAGGTTTCCTTATCCATCTTTTATTAAAACTAAAACCAGGTTTTCTTCTCTGATCATTGTTTTTAATTTCCACCATAATTGGTCTATGATTTGAACCTATCATTTTTAAGTACTCAATCGTGGAATTCGGAAACAAAGTATGCCATTCTTCATTCCCAAAAATTTTACCTAGTTTACACCCTATAACTTTATTTTGTCTTACTCTCTTCAGGACCAAGTACTGTCGATGCAGGGAAATTCAATAAAACCACAGTTTTGAAGCATAGTGTTGAACGAGACAAAGGAATTAATACTCCATATCTGCCAACCTTTTTTCTCATGATGGCTCGATAATTCGTTGAAATCTTCTGTAATAATCAGGGTTCACTTCAATGGATCCCAAATCTTGTGAGTCGTTCCCAAACCAAGCCCTTAGGTGATAATTTGCTTCTCCATAAATAAATGTAATAAAGGATTTTTTTCCTCTTAGGTCTAGAGAGATGTCTATCGTATTCTTGTCTTTATAATTTAGACCAACATTACAATGATGTTTAAAAAGCATGGCTTAACCCTGCTTGCTCGTATTGGTTCAACCGTTAACATGTTCTCCATCTAGAAATCAATCGCCTAATAAAATCTCCATATAATTATAAGACTCCCTTGTTTTCATCATGAATAAGAATTCAAACTTTGCTTGCTTATAAATATCTTTTAAATAGTTTAGGGAAATTATACTTCCAATAGCTTGACAATTTTATGACAATAACTTAATCATAAATAAAACCAAAAAAATAAATTTTATTTGATGAATCCGCCTGACTTGCAACATGGCTGTCACCTGAACCCTTCATGACCTTACTCTCCTTCTTCCCTTTATTCACCTTCTTACTTGGTGATGCAACCACATTCACAAATTTTTTTTTGGAATTAACACATCTTATACCACCTGCAGTTTTTGGATTCTTCTTGTTAACTTTTGATCCTCTATCTTGTATTTCTCGCTAGGCTAAACTAGAGGCTCGCTCACAGTTAAGTATCACATTTCTGCTTGCAGTCGTTATTGTTTTTCATCCTGAGTGATAGTACCGTAGGCCTTCAGTTTCTCAAAATCTTCCCCAGTTAATATATGTGCCCTTTGCTCCCTTTAATTGACTGACTTTCTGAGAGAAGGTCACAGTTCATAGGATCATAGTCTTCACCTTGTGATCCTTCATTATCCTCTTTTTGACTTAGGAAATCCAATTTCTCCTCAGTCCTCGTCGCCACTTCTTTTACATAGCTTACATAAGGCTTCTCTGAGACAAACAAAGGGCGCTTCACCTTCTTTGAAGAAGATTAAGCTTCATAGATTGCTTTTTTCTTTAGATTTTCTTCTTTGAAAATGCAGATCTTCTTCCAGGCTCTCAGATTTAGGTAAATGTTTGTTGTTTCTTGATGCCCTAATTGCCCTTTCACTACCACTTTGATCAATCAGTTTCAATTCCTTTTCTGGTGATGATGGTTTTCTTACAATCTGGTATACCTGAGTCTTCGGGACATGCCTCATCTCCATTTTGTCCGTGTTTTGATGGAAAGAGTAAGGCTCATGTTGACGTTTTCTTGACGTCTTATCTCCTCTCTCACACTAAAATAATGTCTCTCATTGTTTATTAGGGCTCCTCTGTAGCTTTGGTATTTATCTGAATTAGGTATTTCCATATCTCGGTCCTCATTTCTCGGTATGATTTTACATCTCGAGGTTTCATGGTTGATATAATGCTAGTAGTTGCAATATTTTTGACGACGCTCGTATTTGATCTTCACTAGCGTCTCTTCTCCATCTTCAAACTCTGCTGTAGATTTCATTATCAATGTTTTCATGACATTCACCTCGACTAACATTTTTGGTTTGTCGACGTCTATTTGGATCACACATCCTAGCTTCTCTCCAATTTCTTTGAAAATGATTTTAACCGCGAATTCCATTGGAACATTGGAGATTCTTATCCAAAGCACCAGAGTTGAAGGATAATCTTCTAGAACTTTTGCCTTCTATTTATCCAGGGTGATTATCCACCCATCACAGTGTGTTGCTCCAAGCCTCAATATGTCTTGCATATCCTTCTAATCTTTGAATTTAAGCTGAAGTCTCCCAAATTCAAAGTCTGAACTAGTTACCTTGTCTTCCAATCTCCATATCTTTGGCAGTTTAGGGTTATGTTGACAATAGTCGCTACATCTTGTTTAGATGTATTCATACATCTTCCCAAAAGGACTTAAAAGCACTTTGCAATAAGGTATTTTATTGTTGAATTTTGAAATCTTAATTCACAGCAGCTTTGGCGAGGGCGATTTCCTACTCATCTTTTTCTTAGCCATCAGTTGAATCACTAACAATCTTTCGGTTATTTTTTGCTTTGTTAATATATATATATATATATATGAGAAAACACTTAAGTTCCATCAATATAGATTGCTTTTGTGTTGGTTTTGTAATCTAATTAACTAATGATGAAATTATTTTTATAATATGTTTTTTGAATAACTCGATTAATAAAATCAGAGTTATAACACAAATTCCCAAATTTTAAATTCTATCATGTGAGACTATATGATTTTTTTTTTGAAACCATTGGTAATATATATGCAAAATTGATATTCAATAACGTAAAATAAAATTATTTTTCAAATTTTATCAATACTAAACGAATAAATTACAATCTCATGTACTCAATTTTTTTCCTAGTGCTTTTAAATATTTGGACATGAGAGGTAATATGAGATGGACACGACAGTTGTTTATGCTTGTTTCTATAAGTTAACCGAATAGATAAGCTGATGTGTTTTTCTTGGAGACAATATTATCAACGAAGAAGAGTAATTCATTTTTTTTTGTTTTTTTTTGTCAAGACCACAACTAATCAGTCTATTAGTTAATACATGAGATATGATTCGATCCTGAATATGCAAATGTGCATGTCTTTAGTGAATTTATCACTTACCACTAAATTAAATGTCACTTATATAATACAGGCGATAGAATTCAATCATTGGGTATACAAATGTGTATGCTTTTATTTAACTTACACCCCGATCATTAGACTAAAGTCTTTCGGCCCTTGTTATTTATTTTTGATTAGCAGTTTAAGATTACAAAAGGAAAAATCGACTTTGTCATTTATGTAAGAAATTTCTTATTCAACCACCTCTGTCATAATTAATTGTCCTTTATTATGCAATTATATCCTTTTCAAAATCCAATCTATCAAACCAAAATTGAATTATTTAATTTTTCTGTAACTCAACCAAAATTGAGTTATTAAGACTGACTATTTCATTTTGGATATAAAAATAATTTTTTAAAATCCGGTGGATGTTAACAACCAAAATTATACATGAGAAAAGAATAGAAATCGGTGGATATATACTGATATATTGTTTTAAAATTAGAAACACGGCCTTGGTCAACAATTTTAGAAGTAAAATGCAATAATCATTGACAGCTATAACGTTAGCCTGAATTTCATAATTTAATTTGGATACGAAGTTTCCTTATTTACACACACGAATTTTTCTCTTTTTTTTTCTTCTTGGTTAATCAACATTAGCCCATCCCGGCATAGGCCCAGTATATTATTTATAGAGATATTTTTTAATAATAGACATGAAAATAATATATTGGAGGATTTTGGTCTAATGATATGTGATAAGTTTACTAAAAACATGCACCATCATTTATCCAAAAATCAAACTAAATTGTTTACATTATATAAAAATTTGGCTATTGGACTGATCAATTATAACTCAACGTTTTTTTGAAAAATTATAGTTTTTGGTTATGCAATGAGTTGATATTCAATTTTCATGCCATATTATGGCTTATGGGTCAAAATGTTAGACTTCAGAGAGGCACTTTGAGAGCATCACCATCCATGGATGTTTATTTTGGAGTTCTTAAATACTAAAATATTATTATTTTTGTAAGAATTTTTCTTTTATTTTATTTTTATTTTTTATGAAAAAATTATCCAATAGATTAAGAACACTTGTAAACTGAGTTTTTTATCTAAGATAGTCGGTTTCTTATTTTCCGCTTTTAAGAACCCATCATTCTTTCTCTCACTTACTTTTCTATTATTTTTTATTTTTTTAATTCTAAGAAACTTACTAACCATCTCCCATTGGAGATGGTCTGAAATTTAATGGACTAAATGAGCCTACAGGCCTAGTATGTCTTGTTTGTATCTCTTTATTTTAAAAACAGTTCTATTTTGTGACATCAACAAAGAAAAAGACAAAGAGAGTTCTATTTTGTGACATCAACAAAGAAAAAGACAAAGAGCGTTACCCGTATGGAATTAGATAAGTAACAAACATAAAATAAATATATACATATTATTTTTTTCTCAGAATTGATAACGTCTCATATATAGTTTAACCCAATTCTTAAAGTTTTTATCTAATTTGTCAAATTGTAGAAGAGAGGAACTGAACCTAAGAATACGGGGTTAAAATAAATGATTCAAAAATGCTAAATCCTGTTTTATACTTTTTATAAGTTTTGTCTTATTATTTACAAAACATGTAGTAGAACATTTATTTATGTAAGTCCACTAAAAAGGCAGGCGTACATGCATTCGTGGATCGAGTCTCACCACCTACAAAATTTATATAGGAATTTAGCTAATGAGCCAACCATTGTGGCTTAATATTAATATTGGCCTTGACAAAATAAAACCTATCTATATAACCATCCAATTTTTCTTGGTCAACTTCAAGCATATATGAAAATCAGTTTTAAAAAGGAAAAAAAATTCAAGCATGCTAATCTCGTATGTCTCATTCGAATTGCTTAAATGTCCTTAAAAAGTGTATTTTCAATAATTATAAAAACTAGTATTACGCACAATTATAGTATAAGGATATAATAAGACGTATGACTAATTGCCCTTTAGAACACCAATGGTCCAATAGAGTACTTAATATGTGTGCATGAAAAATTTAGATTAGGCTACCTAACACTTCGAATAAAGTACTTCTTAAATGAAAATTGATAAGTTCTTTGCTTCATTCAAGGCATGATTTATAGATTTTGTTATTTTCGTTATGATGATGTTCTATTTTCAGAAAAATGCACGCAACTCTACATACGAACATCAGCCTACAGTAAATAAGAATGAAGTGGCGGATTTAATTCCTAAATCTGCCGTAACATCTTATTAAAATCTTGGATTCTATATGCCATTGCAGCCCTCTTGAAGAGCTTAAAAGACTCTCCTCCCCTGAACTTCATCAAATATTTTTATGCAAATGGTATGTGCATATTCCTTAACATGAAAGGAGAAATACTTTCTTTATAGCATTGCCTGTTGATCTATGCATGTTGAAAATAATAGCTAGATCCTTATCATCAGGGATAATTCGATTGAGTTGTCTAAAAAACCATTCACATGACTCATCATTCTCAGTGTGAACAACACCAAAAGCTATTGGGAATATGTTGAAATTTCCATCTTGCATAGTGGCGGTTAAGATAGTACCTTTATGTTTCCCTTGCAAAAAAGTCCCATCAACCACAACAACTTTCCTCATATATGGGAATCCTTGTATACTTGGATCGAAAACAATGAAGAGGAACTTGAATTTGTGATCTCCGTCAACTTCTAACTTAATAAGTGTTCCAGGATTTGCTCGTCTTATCATAAACAAGTAGAAGGGAAGTTGTTCATAATTGCTCTCCGATGTTCCCCTTACCAATACTCATGCTTCCCTTAAAGTACGATGAGCCTTCCAATATTTCACCTATAACAAAGACGTAAATATTAGAGACTAAACCTATAGAACACACAAATAAACTTACAATAATGATATGATCCTAATAGACGATCAAGATCGCGCTGGAACGCCCTCAAGGCTTAATGGACGAAACCTCAGCGCCTTTGTTGAACTAGAAGTTGAAAATGCGCGTCTCAGGGATTTTTGGAATTGAAATTCCGGTGGCCGTGGATGTCGTGGAGATGAGAGACGGTGAGGCATGACTCAAGATACCACGGCGAAGCTATGGACGAGATTTGGAAGGCAGCGGAAAGGTCAAAAGTTGAAAGGTCGAAAATGGATGGTGAATGAATAGAAGATGGATCGAATA
>OVBA01003260.1:0-28959 GCA_900406435.1 Lepidium aucheri | reverse complement strand
CAACATGCAGAGCATCTAGAAAATTAAAATCAAACTCTATTGTGCATGTAAAAGAGAGAAATAGACTGAATTAAGTGCTGAAGTTGCTCTGGACAAAAATGAACCTTCCTTCAATTATTTAGGGCTCAATCAAAATCCATGAGCTTCTATGATGGACCAGGATTATAGACCAAGTCGTTTTGTAGCTTGAATCATTGTGGTCTGGTCGGAAGTTGTCACTCAATGCACGCTTGTCGGAACTGGACAATCCGAAAAATCTCCTGATTTGTAAATTAAATATCTCCATCATCTGAACTCCGATTGCATTGGTTCTTTTTCGAGGTGATTTGAAATTCAGCTGAGTATATTTTGAAAGTAGTTTTCACGGATTTAGTCTCCTGCCTGAGCATATACGCTTCAATCAATGAACATATATCCTTGCTTTCATTTATAATTGTCTCATCTTGCCAATATCATATCATTGATTTATTGGAAAGACATGGAGATGTTTGATAGTTCCTTAAGAGTGACAAGAATTGAAAGCTCGAGGATTGATCCAGGGACAAATTTTGGGTTTGACTTGTCGAGAGAAGAAAATAAAGAATTGAAATAGGTCTCAGAGTAACAAGTTACGACACATACTGACTTGAGTGAAGTGGAGGAGAAGGGAGGATGGTGAGGAGGAGAACAAGTGAAAGCTCTAGTGGTTAAAGCAACAACGACGAGGATTAAGAAGAGATAAAAGATGGAAATGGTGGCGATAAGGGTTTTACGAGAAGATGATGGTTGGGGAAATGGAGAATGATGAATCAGATTTTCTTGGTCTGATACATTGTCGAGCCTTTCAAGGTGTTGATTGACTCCATTGAAACCCAATTAATCTCCTCTGATCAGAAAAAATGGAAGAGATGATGAATCTGTGATTCAGGGGATTTGTTCTCTTTAATTTTCATTAGTTTTAGAGATAAATGAAACGCAAAGTTTCATTAAACGAGGCTTGGATTAACGACATTGAAAGGGGTCAAGATTCCCCCGTTAGTTAAGTTAATGACAGTGTTAAACTGAGTGGTCAATGCAAATTGGAGGTTTATTTTGAAAGTCGACTAAAAGATTAATGATTAATTTGGAGCCGAGAGAATTGATTGTTTAATCTACCCAATTTTATAAGTTTGAGGTTTGATCAACTTTTTTCCCAAAAAAGAAAGGAGAGAAAAAGTTATTTTGGAAATGGGAGAATTGCAATGAAAATAAAGCATGAAAACTGAAGGATTTATAGGTTGGCTAATGCCTAAAAAATCGGAATCATGATGAGATGTGATGGTAATAAGGAAAGATGCGATACAAAGAATCGCTAGATTAACGAAGTAAAACATGTTTTCAAATTCTCGTTATCAATTCAAAAAGATTGGGGGAAACTAGAAATACCTAATTAGGTGAAGAAAACCTAAGGCCTAATAAACTACTAAAAATACAAAATAACGTGATCAGAGTTCAAACTGTTATGAGCTGTGCAAATAAAAATGGACTGCAGATATGGAGAAATAAATGTCATTAAGAAGAGTGTGATTAAAGACGAAGATCCAAAGAGAGGTGTCAAGTGGTATAAAATAGAAAAAGTGCTAAAGAGCGAGCGAGAAGAGATAGAAAGGAATGGTGTAAAAATTATAATAAAAAATCTTTTGATTCGATCTGTCATTTTGTATCGAGCTCTTCTTGGCTCCAACTTAAACGAAGTTCATGATCGTTGAATTTTTAAAAGAGATGAAAAATACCAAAAGAATAAAATTTGTAAGACCATGTACAATGCTAGATACCCAATTGGGTATCTAGACTAATTTTATAATATTAAAATTAATTGGATACTCTACTAAGATACTTGTATATTTTATTGCTTCCAATGCTAGAAACCCATTTGGGTTTTCAAATTTTTTTTTTGTAAAACAAAATTAATCATTTAAGAATTAAAATGTCAAAATTACAAAGACAGCTTCAAACAATGAAGAAGAATGAAAGTCAAATTTGCAGAGACGTTAGAAACAAAACGTGCAAACTTCTCATTTGCAATTTCTTCGCACCGCACAGTAGCCACCATGACCTGAAACCAGAATGAACTTAGAGGGAGTTTAAAGAATGTTTAAAGTTAATGGGCTGCACTATAAGCTACCTTGTGGGCTGGAAGGTCAAGATCCCTATTCTCTTTGATGACTCTCCAAATTTGGTCTGCACTAATGAAAAACCTGAGGCTGGAATCACTCCTCTTCTCTCTCCAGCAAGACCATCCGGTGCAATAGAATGCATGAACCGTTGTCTCAAACTAGCAACCTAAGTTCCAGAAAACAAATATTGAATCACATAACATAAGTATAAACCATTAGAAAGAAGTTTGGCAAGGATTCTTGCTAATAAGTCTAACTGTGGAATAACATACATTGAAAAAGTCACTCAGAGGAGTTTCCTTGTGTGCTTCAGGCTTTGGAACAAAATCCCATATCTGTCACAGCAAAGAGCAAACCGGTAATCAGCTGTCTTCTTTGAATATCAATTTGGAAATAGCTGAAAGTCACTTCTCTTTTACCTTCTGGATATCTTCTCTTAAGACAGGTTCTAAATTTTCCAATGGAGTCTGCAACCACAATCATTAATAAAGCAATGTATGTACCAATTAACAGTTAGAGATGTACAATGTAAGAATAATGATAAAGAACAAAGAAGAGGATCTACCCGAGTTTTATCTCGTATTACAAACATCATTGTTGTTTTACGTGGACTAAACAATCGCATCATAACCTGTCCAACAAGAGTAAGAAATTAGTTTATAAAAGAGCTTACAATTTTCTGAGCCTCACAAAAATATACCTGGAAGACAGTTTTCAAGAGAGGTTTATTAGCAGCTTGTTCAAGGCCAATATCATGACACCACCTATCAGATGAAATCATACCTTCTCTTAAAGGCATCCATCTCCTTAAAGTTTGTTCCAAACAAATGATTCAGTAATGTATTTTTCCCTGTGAAATCACAGAACCTTCTGTGAATGAACTAACTACTTTCACTTAGATTCTGAATATAAAAATGCATACCACTGCTTTGAGGACCCATGATGGAGACAACAGCATAAGAGAGGCCACAGTCTCCAAGTTTCACCTCTTTAATGAAATGATCGATGCTAGAAACATTGTATATACCGTCTCCATCTATAAGCTGTACAGAACAACATCCTCGCCCTTATCTGCATCTAATATGGAATATTTGTAAGCAAAATCAGTAGCGCTTCTAAGTTAGATTTTTAGCAAAAACATTATTGCAAAGAAACTGAGGAAAACGACTCAGTCTTTATATTGTTTACTCATGCAGGTGCATTACTTTCTAAAACCAAGAGCAACCACAATTCTTTACATGGATCTAGAATATGATTTGTTACCGATATATTCTATAGACGAAAAGGCTAACAACTAACCAACAAGACATCAATCGAAAAGCATAAATCGGACAAAGAACATGATTCATGGAATCCTAAATTTCAAAACCCTAATTTATCAAATCTCACAAACCCTAATTCCTAATTTCAAAATCAAATCGATTCAACCAAACTAATACAAATTACTAACCTCGTAATTACGCCAGTTTTGATTCAATCGATTTCTTCGCTGATTTTGATTTGCTTTGCGAGAGACGAGAGCGAGGCGAAAGAGAGAACAAAAAAAATGAAACGCAGAATACTCTCTGATTTTTTTTTCTCTTTTGTATTTTTTTTACCTTCCAATCAGAGGATGACACGTCATCGGTTCTTAAATCAGAAACCATTTCTTAAACAAGAAACGTTTCTACGAATTACATTTAATTTTTGATTTATTTTTAATTATATTTCATGTTAAGATACCCTAATATACCAGAGTTGATCATGGTCTAAAGTAATAAAAGGAAAAAAGGAAGGAGATTTGAAGGAATATGAGTCAAATGAGAGCAAAAGTCGTTAATGTGCACCGTACTACACTCTATAAATGACCTTTCACAAAATCGGATAAATATTCTTTATTTATTTATCATTTTTTATATACTTTTTTTCAGGCCCTACTTTAGACGAAAGAAGATAAATAATCTCGCATCGCACTCTTCGTCGCCCCCAAATCGTTTTCGACAAAATTAGGGTTAGGGTTTTCAATTTCCCCTGTTTCGATATCTCATCTCTGGTAGCCGCCCATCGACGATGACTGGCAAGGCGAAGCCGAAGAAGCATACGGCCAAGGAGCTCCAAGCGAAGGCCGATGCAGCGTTGACCAATAGAGGCGGAGGAAAGGCTGGGCTTGCTGATAGAACCGGTAAGGAGAAAGGTGGTCACGCTAAGTACGAGTGTCCTCACTGCAAGATCACTGCTCCAGATCTCAAGACGATGCAGATCCATCACGAATCTAAGCATCCTAAATTGCCTTATGAAGAGCCCAAGAATCTCCATGAGGCTTTAGCTGCTCCGGAATCTTCCAAGCCCAAACCTGGAATCAGAGGAAGCCTCAAGAAGTGAAGTGATGTTTCTATTGAAATTTCCTTTGAATCAATTGTCATCTTTTAAGCTGTTTGATGTGAGCATATATAAATTACGTTTATGATGCTTATGTCTTCGTAATTTATGTTTATGATCATCATATATAAAAAAGTAACTCATATTTTCTTATTAAATGGTTTGTTTCCAACTCATGGCTCTTTTTTGCTGTAATCTATCGATTCATATCCTTGTTCAAAATCAATACAAGCTGATCTATACTCTGAAAGCTCTGTTTCTGGTCAGTCATGTTAGCCAATCTAGATAATCCAATTTTTTTTTTAGTGATTTTCATGAAAGAAGCTTTTGTTTTGGTTATTTGATCTATCTGTATGCGTATTCAGAACCTTTACAAGTTGCTCTTAAAGCTTCTCAGCATCTCTGTTTCTTCAGATCAGGCTTGGTAGGCAAAACCATTGTTTTCGTGAAATCTGTGGGTACCGGTGAGGAATTGTTGCGGCAACCCATGTTTTGAAACTTTTGAAAACATGTCTTGATTCAATGAAGAGATTAGTGAAACTTTTGATCAAAAGCTTTGAGAATCATTTAACTAAATGATTCTTTTATCATGACTATTCGCTGGTCTTCTTGATTCTTTTATCATTTAAAATTAGTTTTTTGATCAAAAGCTCAGAATCATTTAGTATGTGTGTATGCGAGTTCATTAAAAAAAGAAAGATTCGTTAACTGTTCATTGTGGAGATTCAGGATGGACGTGAGATTACCACTTACTTCATCTTTAGAATCAGAATCATTATTTCATTGCCTTTTCTATTTCTTCTTGTTTGTTAGTGCTTAACAAAGCATCAACAACACTAAAGTCAAACAAATGTGCCTCATGTTTTAGGGGATAACAATGTTTTATGTTTTTCATCTTCGAACAATAATCCAGTTAAAATCAGTGTATGTAAAATTTTATCAAAAGAAAAAAAAAAAATCAGTGTATGTATGTTGTTTTTACCCGCAAGTAAACACATTGTATGAAAACATTTTAAAGCTAGAGGCCATCAAGACCGATTACATAGTATATAGCCCATAAACTGATCATGGGCTTAGTTTACGGCCCACAATAAATCTAGAAATCAAGCCATCGAAAGCATCTTTGTTTATTTCTTGTTAGTTTCTTATGAAGAAACAAAGAAATCCACTCTGTAAATTTCTCTAACTCTCAAAGAAAAACCAAATCCGCTGTTTCTCAAGGTTTTACAAACTATCCTAAAGTCAAAAGAACAAACAAAAAAATCCGATCCGAAATCTCTTTCAGCCTTTGGTGGCTTGTGGTTCTTGTTCGTGAACAGCATTCTCTTCCTGATATAACAACTTTCTTCTCTTGAGACCATAACCATTGTACTGATAGATAATGCTATATAGACATTGCCTTAACCTCAGCACATCGAAATCCTCTATGAAACTTAAATCTCGTTGCCTCCATTTCAAACCCGCACATTTCTGGTATTCCTCAAGAACTGATGATAAGCACCAGTTCTGCACTTTCCTCAAGCAACCCACAAGACAACCTGTCCTATGCTGTAATTAGCCAAACAAAGTCTGTTAACTCGACCAGAAGCTTGTTAAATAAATCATGTTTGGATTGATTGGGTTACCTTTCCACGCTTACAATGGATGAGAACTGGATGATTTCTAACATCTGTAAGCAAACAAAACTAATTAGCCAGCTGATAGGAAAGCTAATCAGACATGATCAAAGGTTGTCTTTGGTTCCTTACCAACTAGGACTCTAAGAGCACTCAAGATTGTATCCTTTGGCATAGAAGTTGGAGAATCCTGTGAGCGTAAAACAATCCAAAGTTAGAAAAACAAGACATAACCATACAATTCAGAGAAGCAATTCAAAAGGGGTTAAAAGAATCATTACCGTTTTGCCTTGGATTCCGAATTGGAAAAGCTTAATGTTGTTGGATTCGAGAGCCTTGAGATTATCCTCAGGGTATGGTTCAGGACACAGATAGCTGTTTCCAGATAAACCCAACAAAGAAAACTGCTTTTGGTAATCAAAACATTTTTGGGGTCAATTTCAAATAAATTTTTTTAAAAAAAAAAAAAAAACCATGAGAGTTAAATAAAGTGGTAATTTAATGAAACTTCAACGACAACGATGTGAGAGTCTTTATAATAATAAAAAAAAAACTCAGGAGAGATTCAGAGGAAAATAGAAGAAAGAGAATCTTACATGATGGATCGAAGATTTATAAGAAAGCGAAATTGAGAATCTGAGGGAACCCAGATCGGTAAATGCCGTCTTCAACCATAGAAAAATTGGGAGGTGGTATCAAAACTTGGCCGTCGTTATCATCCACGATTAATCCCATTGATTCTAAATACAAATCAGTTAATGTTTCTCTTTCTCTCCGTCTCTCGATTGGGAGACTACAGAAAGATACGACGAAGAGAGATTAAGAGAGAGAGCAAAACCCAAAATTCTAGAGAGAAAAATAGTTAACTTATTTATTTATTTATTTATTTATAGGATTAAAAGGATAATTATCCTAGTGGGTTTTAATACTGTAATCTTTAGACGAAAATTTAGGAGGTTTGGTAGATTTCTAAGGATGTGGGGAAAATAACAATAAAATAAACACAACACATCTTTTAGATTGTTCTTGTTGGATTCTTTGAGGTTTTATAGGGAATGTCTTCTTTCTGGTTTTCACCAGATTATGACACGTGTCACATCTTTCGCTTTCTATTACCCAATTTAATAGTATAACTCTCCTCCTAATCATAGGAATTGATCATATTCCTAATACACTTACTTTTTACATAATCTGTTGTTATATAATAGTTCAATTTTTTGTTTCATATTTAAGCAAAATAAATAGTTTCATTTGTGTCAAAATTTAGATACACATAAATAAAAACAGTATAATTGTTTAAATATTCCTAATTTTTCTTGATATTTCTCTTCTTAAAAATACTATCAAATCAATATATATATATATATATATACATTCACAGATAATGTACAACAAGTGTATGTATATTCCAAATACTGTAATATATCCTACATAATACAGTATCATGTATAAAATTCCGCAAAAGTATTAAAATAAGTCTAAGACCATAAAGAAAGCATAAAAATAAGATTAAAAAGAGGGAGAGTGAATTTAAAAAGAAGGATGAAAAAGAGGAGGATTAAGATGATGTTGTGTAGTAGGAGCGGGTTGAAGCAGATCGGGAGGTACAAGATGTTCCCATCCTTGACAAGAACCAGAACCAGAACCAGAAACACAAACTTCACTTAATCCCTTTTCCCAACCGATGTGTGATACATGTTTTACGTTTGTCGGAACTCCTATCTCCATTCCCGATGTCTCTCCTTCTTCATCCTCTTCTTCTTCCTTGTAAACTACATGATCCATTACTATTTTCATTATATATTTTACTCTCTTTTTGTTTTCAGTATTTTATATTAACATTACATATAATATCATTACCAAAGAGTTGAGAAATGGTCTTCAAGCTCTTGAAAAGCCGGTTTATACCCGTAGATATCTCCGGTTTTGATACCGCTAGGAACTTGAAAACATTCTTCATGTTTTCTTCCTCCTCTTGATCACGAATCTCTTCTGGAAGAACATCATGATCACATAATTATACATCATGAGATATCAATATATATATTGAGAGAGAGAGAGAGAGAAAGAACCTCGAGGAGATTGATGATGATGAGGTTTAGAGAGAGGAGATAAAACGGCAACACTTGAGTCGGAGATACAACCAACGGAGAATGGAAGCACAACAAGTCTCTCCATTCTATCTCTCATTCTCTACCAAGTCTTTCCTTCTAATATACTTATATTTATATACACAAGAATATATGTGAATATCTATTTATATACAATGAAAATCATGACAATTCACCAACTGTTTTAATGTAATTTGTTTTTCTTTAAGTCTGTAATCTTTGGTTAGAATTGAATTTGGTGGTGGCCGTGTTATGTGTTTTGCTAACTTTGTTGTCAAGTTTCAATGATGTTTACGTGTGTTATGAAGTTGCGGTTCGCTAGAAAATAAAGTGATAGCTTCCAATTTTTTTTTATTTTTTTTCTTGACCTCAACGACTGTTTGGTAGACTGTTTACTTTACTTTGATGACGTATAATTTCCACTACCATATATATTTAGATATTATTAATTATTAATGAGAAAAATATCAAAACAAAAAGATTTCGATTTACAAAATGACTGATAAATATTTAGACGCATTTTAAACCATTTACTTTCGGCGTTGAATTCTAAATTTAGTCTCTAACTCTTGTTAAATGACTCAAAATTAATTACATTGTCTAGTGTATCATCCCGATATATTAATGAAATTGTGGGTAATGCAAAAAGTAAAATTGGAATTTGGGATAAAAAAATATTTAGAACATATTGTGAATGTGGAATTGTGAGTTATTTTGACATTATTATAGTTATAATTATAGTTAGATGATCTAACTATGACATTATTTTAATTATAAGTTTTTTTTGTCAACAACACATTATATAAGTTTATGATTTAAGAAGTGTTTTATCGGGTTTGATTTAGATTAGATTCTTCTAATTCGAATTAATTTCGGTTCTACTTTTGGACCAATAGATCATCATTTCAAAAGAATATTTAAAATATTCAACATGAATCTAAAAACCAAAATGAACACAGACTGAAAAAATAATCAAATTCCACGATATAGCGTGAGTTAAATCCTAAGTTATTTATTATATTTAGGGTGTGATTGGTAATGACTATGATTGCTCTGCAGAGCAAAAATCTTTTCACAGCATTTAAATTGAACCAATCATGTTTTAAATTTACTTTTGGCTTTTATTGCTGAAAATCAAACTTTTATTTATAAAATGTTTTTAACTGTAGAAAGCAAAAACCTAAAGCCAAAATATATGAAAGTTACAAATATAAATTCCTACAACAAAAAAAATTCATAGCAAAAAAAATTTACATCAAAAAATCTATAGCCAAAAAACTAAAAGATTGAACCTTTACCGATCGGCACGGCAAAAACAAATATATCGAAAGTCAATTAGGACAATCTAAAAACTATGTAGATTCAGTTACATTATTACCAGATTAAATAAATATTTTCCAATTTTAGTTTATTATTTTACATTTCGATTTATCTAACACTTTCTGTGTTTCTTGTCACGAAAACAAAAGTACACTTCTGAATTCTAATATAGTGTTTTTTTTAAAAGAAGATAATATATGAATTTTCTTATAATGGAGTCCATCATGAATACTCAAGATACTATAATGTATGTATAATGATGGCTTAAATAATTGAAAGGTACGTTAGTTGGAATCAAAGCAATCTTTTAAACCTGGCCTAGCAAGCAAATGTTTTAGACAGCATATCGAATAAGTAAATTTTGGAGCATTATATTGGTAATATGTTTAATTAGTCTAGTGGTTAGACACAATTAATTTTTTTAACGACCAAATTTTATTTAATAATTCAGAGTAGTATCAGATTTTACATAAGAAACTAAAAACAGAGGACATGTATGATGAATATGCCAATCACAATCTTGGCAAGTTGCGATATATTTAGCTAAACCGTCAACACATGTATTAAATTTATGAGTCCTATGTATAAAACATATGCTCTCAAAGTGATTTAACCATCGCCGGATCGTTGATATAAGTGTAGCATACCGTAGGTTAGTTATGTCACTATTAATCGCTGGGATGAGGAGTTTGTTATCGCCAATAAATTGAATCTTCCGATAGTCCAAAGCCCAACAAGATTGTAAAGCCAAGAGAAGTGTTATTCCTTCTTATTCAAAAACTGAGAATCGACCTTCGAACTTGTCCATACCACAATGTTGAAAAAGGCCTTTGTGATTACAAATGATCCAACTCAATCCTAAAGGATCAGCATTGTGTAAATGGCGAGCATCAAAATGACAATGTACCCAATCCAGCGGGATTGGATGTGTAAAAGAAGGCTTTGAGGTAGTAAGTTCTGAGTTATGAGAATGTGTAGGTAGGAGGTGGCTACAATGCAATCATTCCTTAGTATCAGTTAACGCTCGATGCCAAGTCGTCATAACATCTATTGTGTGGCCGTTAAAGACAAGTTCATTCCGACTTTTCCAAATGCGCCACAAGGTCCACAGTAAACTATATCAGATAAGGGGCTCAACATTGGCATCATTAAATATGTTGATTATATAGAAGCTCATCTTCTAATGGCCAAGATGTATCCAGAAGATGATGTAGAGGGATACCGGTACAACGCCATACCATTTGGCTGAAATAATAAGTATATAAAGTGTGATTTAATGTTTCAAAACTTGAGAAACAACGGAGACAGTTGTCAAAGACCAGTAATTGACAAGATGATAGGCATTCATCAACAACTACCGCTCGTGAACAAATGTGCCATAAGAAATGCTTTAGTTTTGGCGCGACATTAAGATTCCAGATGTTTTAGTTAATACAGGATGCTGAGAAAAGGGCGGTTTTGACAATGATGTACCATATGTCTGATCATACGCAACGTGATAGCCAGGCTTTACCGAGTAAATGCAATTCCAGTTGTGATTCTAAAACAATGAATCTGGCATAATGTACGATGGTAGGAAGATTTAAATGACCAGTGCACGGTCCTTAGGGTGAATGAATGCCCTCAACTTTGCATTATTCCCATTAATGTGAATGAGGGTCTATCAATGTCAACACTGGCAATAAGGGATTAATAGGAGGCAGAAGATGAGGTACCTGTGGTGGGAAGGTAGGTAATCATGTATCAAGACCCAGCCTGGTATCATGACTGTTACCAATATTGTTCTATAGACTAGAAGATAGTAATTCACCACCTAATTGCAGAGACTTCCATCAGTAAGAGAAATTCTGTCGGATCAGTGCTGATAGTAAGGATGAAGTCAAGAAATATTTTCCTTTAAGAAGCCGGTACAGAAGACAATGAGGCTGACATAACAATTCCCACATCTGATTAGCTAACAGAGCTTTATTAAAACATTGGAGATCTTGGAAACCTAAACCACCATGCTTCTTTGAACACGATAAACGACACCATGAGATCCATGATAGCTTCCTTCCTGAAGATGTAGAGCTCCACCAAAACTTCAAAAACATACTATCAACGGAAGCAGTTCCTTTGGCAATTAAAAACAGAACATAGAGTAAACATGATTGACATAGGCTTTTGATAAGAGTTTCTTTTCCAGCATATGAAAAAATCATGTGTGCCAATTGTCGATCTTATGCGACACCTTTTATTTAATATAGGCAAACATCTATGATTTCCGTTTGTTCAACTATTCAGGTAAGCCTAGGTATTTACCACCCCACCAACATTTGAGATTTGAAGTGTGTGGCGTACTCGATCACGATTAGCTTGGTAAACCCTGGTACCGAAGGTTATGGACGACTTATCATAGTTAATTAACTGACCAAATTCATTAGCATAAGCCTCCAAATACACTTGAGAGTATTACTCATTTGTGAGTCTTAGACACAATTAATTAAGTGAGAAAAGGCAGATATTTGAACCCTTTGTTTGAATTTTTGTTCATTTATTATTTTTCATGTTTATAATCAAGTTATAAGCTTACATTTTAAAAATCCTAAGTATGTAATTGTGCAAGTATTAAACCTATAATTCTAAAAATATGTAAATGTTAAATGAAATATGGTTAACCGTGATTAAAATTGATTTTCTACAACAAATTGTTTAATTTTTAATGATGTTGCTTGTAACTAAAAAGATATGAAATTCTTTTTATTTTTTATTCGATACTTTTCATATGTTTATATAAAACAATTTTTGTAGAAAAAATATATAGAAATTTTTTGATCGTGAAAGTGTCTATATTAGCTTTAAGGTTTTGAAGGTACACAAGATTATGATTTAAGAGTCATTGAAAATGATAGATAGTTAATTTTAAGGTGATAGTTAATCTTACATATACATTTGATTTTTTCTTTTGTATTTTAATATTTTAATAATCTGAAGTTTGGACAGTTCCAATATACGTGAGTTAAGAATTAAAAAAATCTCATTTAATTCTAATAGGAAACAAATTAGGGCATCAAAATGTTAAATTGTTATAGGCATCAAATTATCGGGCCAACACTGCTTTTATCATATTGCAAATATAATCATCAAATTGATAATACCAACGCCTTCGTCTTCTACTCTATATATTTTTTGTCCCATATTCAACTATATGCCAATTTATCATGAATAAGTACAATAATCGAGCCATAAATTATTACAAGCGTACAACTGATAACATCACAATATTTGGTATTATGAATTGGTTCCCAAATATACTTCTGCTAATAAGAAAATCTAAAGACACTTATAAGTTCACTCATTCAATTTCATCTACATAACAATATAACATCTATTTAGTCAAATTGTTACATAATATTACTACCAAAGTGTTATTTTATGAAATTATGTTTTGTTACATGATTTAGGTTTTGGATTATGGATTGATTGTGTCTATCCAATTTTTGATGTAGAAAAAGGTGGCTAACGATCTTTGATTCTTTTTCACAACTCAACCAAGATATTTATACACAGTGCCTAATTTGATAAAAGGAAAATATACAATATTGTATCTTAACCAATCATATCAAATCATCTTTTTTTAGGAAAAATATCCTGATATATCCTAATACTACCCCTCAAGATGGAGCATGAAGATCCGTAACACCCATCTTAGATAGTAATGTATGAAATGGAACACGTGCTAGAGCCTTTCTCAAAATGTCAACAAGTTGATCTTTTGTACCAACATGATTCATGACTATGATACCATCATGGACAACATCACGAACGGCATGACAATCTTTCTCAATGTACTTAGTACTTTCGTGAAAGACCGGGGTCGTAGCAATGTGAATTTCCACTTTACTATCACAAAACAAACGAGTCAGAGATGTTTGTATTACATTTAAGTCTTCCATCAAACTTCGAAACCATGTAATCTACTGGTGAATGAGAAAAAGTTTGTTGTTTGTTGTTTCAGCCTCTACTGGTGAATGAGAAAAAGTTTGTTGTTTCTTTATTTTCCACGCAATCGGAGAACCACCAAGGAAAAAAATAAAAGCACTAAGTGAAAGACGAGCTAAGGGACAAGCTGCTCAGTCTGCATCACAATAGACTGTTAAGGAGAGATCTTGATCGGCACGCAGCACAATTCCTTTTCCCGGAGATCCTTTAGAGTAATGAACAAAATGATTGGTGGCTTCCCAATGAGCTTGCTTCAAAGCATAAACTGTAAAAGTATATGGAGTGGATAACTAAACTCACACCAAGTATGAAGAAGATTAAAAAGACGGCCAGAAAGATGTATGTATTACATCGAATCCTCGAGAGCAGGACTATCATTAGTGGCAAGATGATGATTGGTTTCAAGCGGAGTGGTGTGGGTTTTGAACTAATATTTCTACTCTCTTTGATAATATCTAATGATTATGTTCTTTGGGATAAAAATATACCTTCAGGTCTACGAATTACTTCAATGCCAATGAAGTATTTTAATTTTCCAAGATCCTTCATAAAGAAACAACGGCTCAAGTACTCTTTGAACTTCTACACCACATAATTTTCACTACCACAAATAACAAGATCATCCACATAGACTACCACACGCATCTCAATGTTGTTACGAGAATATGAAAACATTGAATAATCATCATAGGCTTCAGTATATCCAAACTGTAAAAGAGCATCCGACAATTATTTGAGTCAAAACCTTGGAGCTTGCTTAAGGCCATAAAAAAACTTAGGTAGGGGAAAAACTTTGCCAGGATTTATATGTCGAAAACCTGGTGGTAGTTCATATAGACATTTTCCTTTAAATCACCATGTAAGAATTACCTTCCAATTTTTGGCAGCAACTAAAAGAAGCAACACACAAACCATAGTTAGTTTAAAAACCTGAGCAAAAGTCTCACCATAATCCTCAACTTCAATCTGGTGATTTACTTGACAATAACCAAGCCTTGTGTCTCTCAATAGAGCCATCCAAGTTATATTTAAGTTCAAAAACCCATTGACTACCAAATGCTTCTTTGTTTGGAGGTAAATCAACAATATCCCATGTGTGTTTGATTTCAAGAGAATCAACTTTTTTAGCAACAACACCTCGCCATTCTTTATGCTTCATGACTTCTTGAAAGTGTTTAGGTTCCACATTAGTGGTGATAGCTATCAGGAATGCTCAACGGAGAGGTAAAACTGCATATCAAATATGTAATCAGCGATATGATAAAGTGAGTTACATGTGACTTTTGAAGATTTGATGTGGTGAAGGGAAGAGCATGAGGTTCGATTGATATTGTAGAGTTATAGCTAACATAATCCTCAAGATTAACTAACTTTGTCTTAGTACATTTTATCAGCTAGGTACCCTCATTCGGTCACACCCACACCCATCCAAGAGACCGGATGACATATCTAGATGATCACGTGGTTGTCCGTACACATGTCCGTACACTCCGTACACTTCACAATAAGGCCGCATGATCATTCTATGTTACACCAGCCCATGATGAGAAGGAAGGAGCCCATTAGCATCTCAGAGATGAACGTTAGTGGAGAAGGCCAGCTAGAGACCAAGAGGATAAGCCTTATCCACAAGATGACTGTTGGTGATTATGCTTTATGCTTCGGGATCACTTAGAGTGTTATCCAAATGATTTATTGTATGTAGACAAATCCGAGTGCAATTAGCTGTTGTAATCCTTCTTTATAAAAGGACTAAGCTGATGTAACCTTACGATTGTGGAATGAATAACATGTTCTTCCATTTCTCTATATTCTCTCATTATCGCTAATCTTCTCTAATTTTAAATCTCCAAAACGTTTCCGCAAACTTTCCTTCATGGTATCAGAGCCAGGTTGGCTTTGATCCTGGCTCATCTCTAATCTCTTTCCGCCTACTCTCAAAATCCTAAGCTCATCTCTTCATCCGCTCTGATCTTTGTCCGCTTCATCCGTACAAATTGGCAATTGTTACTCTCGGTCAAAGCTTCAAACTTTAACCATTTTCTGAAAGAAAGATCCATCCTTTCTCTTAGAAACCTCTCAAAAACCACATCTCGGACCCTTGGAAGAAGAAAGTCGAAGCCTTTCTCAAAGATTCAAGCAAAAGTCCGCAACTTTTTCAAGTTTTCATCCGATCAATGGAAACCAACAAGCATATTTTTGTTCTGGTGATTCTTAAGGGCATCAACTACATTCTATGGGCTTGAACTGTCAAGATCACTCTCTGTAGCCACAAGGGGTATTGGACCCACGTCGTGAAGAATAAACCGGTCAAATATGACCCCTCAGCAAAAAAGAAACGGAGAAACCCTTGAAGAAGAGGACGAATGGTTCCAAATGGATCAAGTGGTTCTATCCATCATGCGAAACTCCTTGGATCCTTACATTCTTGAAGGCTATGCGTATTGTAACACCACCAAAGAGCTATGAGACACGCTCAAAAACATGTACAAAAATGTCTTAAATTTCACTCGGGTCTTCGAGGTAAAGAAAGCCCTCATCAATCTTATGGAAGAGGAGATGGAGTTCACTGAGTACTTTGCAAAGTACTGGTCTCTTTGGGAAGAGATGGATATGCTAAGGCCAACAACCGTGGATCCAAAAGAGATACAGGAAAAGAACAAGCAAGACAAGGTGTTCAGGCTTCTCCCAACATCAACCCCTCATTCAGTGACCTTATGAAGTCGATTCTCCGAGTAAACAAGCTCTCAACCCTTGAACAAACATGTTCTATGATCAAAAAGTAGCAATGGTCCATTGGCTTGATGGGAGGCAAGGGAAATGTGGGTCTCCTTACAGCTAACAAGGGCAGGTTTGAAGGCAACAAAGCCGAGGACCACAAGAAGTTGGTTTGTGAGCATTGCATGAAGAAAGGACATCTCAAAGAGAAGTGTTGGCTTCTCCACCTTCATCTCAAGCCCGCAAAGTTCAAAGAACCAAAGGGAAACATAGCACAAGAGGATTCAGAGGACTAAATCGCCAATCCATTTGAAACACCATGGAAATCCGAGTCTCTCACGGCAGCCTCCTCTTCCTTCCAAGGAGAGACACACAAAAAGGCTAATCTTGAGGCTTTGATCAATTCCCTTAAGTCACTTAAGGATTCTGGTACCAGCTTCTATTCTCATAAACCTTGTAAGCCAGCTATTGTTGATTCGAGAGCGTCTAATCATATGATAAGCGACTCTAGATTGATTAGCAATGTGAAACTAGCGTTTACTTTACCCGAATTCACCTATAATCTTGTCTCAGTTAGTTAAACAACTTTGGATCTTCATTGATATGTAAGATTTGGTCCTAATGATGTTGAGTTTCAGGATATTGAGACCATAAGCTTGCTTGGAAAAGGAACTATCAAGGATGGACTCTATGTTCTTGAAGACTACAATCTATTATCTCGCAGTAGTTGTAGTGATGTTATGTGTTCAAACTCAGCTATTGGTAGCTTGAGTAGTTTTATTTGGCATGTTAGGCTTGGCCACCCTCACTCTCGTGCTTTAGAACTTATGTTGCCTAATTTTCCTTTATCTTGATTGTGAAACCTGTGTTTTGGGCAAACATTGCAAATCGGTTTATCCCCCTTCATTTACTCTTTATGAAAATTGTTCTGATCTTGTGCATTCTGATGTTTGGACATCTCCGTGTTCATCTAGAGATAATCACAAATACTTCGTCACTTTCATTGATGAAAAATCCAAGTATACTTGGATAACCTTGATGCCGTCTAAAGATAGAGTCTTTGACGCATTCAAGAACTTTGAAAGTTACATAACTAATCATTTCAATGTTAAAATGAAGGTGTTGAGAACCGATAATGGGGGATAGTATATGAGAAAAGTATTCCAAGACCACTTGACCAAACAAGGAATACTACACCAAACGAGCTGTACATATAATCCACAACAAAATGGAGTAGCGGAGAGGAAAAACCGTCATTTGATGGAAGTAACCCGATCTATGATGTTCCACATGAACGTCCCAAAGTGGTTTTAGGGAGATACGCTAATAACCGCATGCTATTTAATTAATTGAATGCAACCAAAGTCCTTAAGAATGCATCTCCATTTGAGGTACTAAACAAAACAATCCTTCCTTAAGTCACTTACGAGTGTTTGGTTGTGTGTGCTTTGTATTAGGGCTCGGAGAGCTAAGGAATAAGTTGAAGCATGAAGATGGAAATGTATGTTTTTTGGAAACTCTTCCACTCAAAAGGAGTACGGACGCTTTGATTCAGAAACAAGGCGGGTCTATGTGTCTCAAGACTTCAAGTTCTTTGAAGATATGTGGTAATTTGGAGAAAAGAATTGGAATGAGTTGGAAGGATTGTCCGAACCATCTCTAGATTAGGCCGCAAGCCTTAGGTTTTGCCTTGACCATCTCAGCATCCAGATCGAACCCAATGACCAGCAGAATCAGGTCCTAGAATTGAGTGCTTCCGACCCATCAAGATCACCTAATCCGGACGAGCAAATCCAATGCGATCTGGATGAGCAATCCACACAGGCAGTTTGCAAACTGTACGTGCGATCCAAACAACAAGTTTGCAATAAGGTTCAAATTTCCACTCGTCATGGTGACACACATCTATCCCCAAGCAAGCCTCAATACCTCAAGGCCCGATCTAACCACTTAGGCAGAACACTAGAGTTCGCAAAGATCCGTCAAATTGGAAAAACACCCGACTCTACTACAATGCTCAAGCCATTGAGCATCCGGTGTAAAGGGTATGTTTTATTGACCTTTACCATCTTAGTTTCATACTTTTCTTGGCAAAATTGAATTGGATTAGGTTGCACAAAGCTATGAAGAGGAAAAAGAAACAAAAAAAATGTCTAGATGCGGTCGCGGATGAAACAAATGCGATGGAAAGTAACCACACTTGGGATGAGGCGGATCTTCCACTGGGAAAGAATGTCATTACGTCCAAATGGGTATTCACCATCAAATAGTAAATCAATGGAGAGATTGAGCAGTACAACGCAAAACTTGTAGCTCGGATTCACTCAAACATATGGACACCTTTGCTCCGGTTGCAAAGCTCTACACGGTAAGGGTAGTCCTTTCTTTAGCTACTAACCTATTTTGGGACTTGTGGCAGATGGATGTCAAGAATGCATTTCTTCAAGGTGAGCTTAAAGAAGAAATATATATGACTCCACTACCCGGTCTTGAATCAAAGATCACTCCCGAAAAAGTTTTGAGGCTAAGAAAGGCTATATACGGCTTGAAGTAATCACCAAGAGCATAATACCATAAGTTGAGTTTCACCCTCCGTGATAGAGGATTCAAGAAATGTGAGGCGGATCACACCCTTTTCACATTGAAAAGTTCGAAAGGTATTGTGGTGGTTCTCATATATGTTGATGACTTTATCATCTCCGGAGATGATAAGGAAGGTATAAAGGACACCAAATCCTATCTTCAATCTGTATTTGCTATTAAGGATCTTGGAGAACTAAAGTACTTCTTGGGAATTGAGATTTTGTGCACCGAAGATGGCTTATTTATTTCTCAAAGAAAGTACACCCTTGATCTACTTTGTGAAACAGGAATGATAGGATGCAAACCAGCCAAGATACCTCTTGAAGATTCCTACAAGGTCAACCGAAATTGGGAGAAGAATGACGAACCGTTCGAGGATACTCAACGATATAAAAGAGTTGTCAGTAAGTTAATCTATTTAACAATTTCTTGACCTGATCTTTGCTTTGCCATGAATCAGGTGAGCCATTACATGGAAGCACCGACGCAACATCATTGGTCTATCGTTGAACGGATCCTAAAATACTTGAAGGGAACCACAGGTCAATGTGTGTGGATGGGCAGGCATGAAAGCTCGGTGATCTCCAAATATAGCAACGCTGATTTGGAGGGAGATAGAAATGACCGCAAATCAACAATGGGTTATTGCACCTTCATCGGAGGAAACCTAGTGATTTCGAAGACAAAGAAGCAAAAGGTTGTGGCATGCTCAAGTGCGGAGGCTAAATATAGGGCTATGAGGAGGCTTACAGATGAGCTAGTATGGTTGAAAGCTCTTCTCTAAGTTCGCGAGTCAGCGGAGCCAATCACCATGCATTGTGACAACTAAGCTGCGATCTACATTGCTTAGAACTCGGTCTTTCACGAACGGACCAAGCACATAGAAGTAGACTGTCACAAGGTCTGAGAATGCATTGAAGAAGGAGTGGTTCTTATGTGCTATACACCAAGTGGATATTAGTTGGCGGACATCTTCACCAAGGCCGCAAGTTCCAAGGTTTGTGATCACATTTTGAGCAAACTTGGATGTGTCTTAACCGCCCTTGACTTCATGTCCTCTAAACCCGCGGACTACATACTCTTTTTCCCTCAATAAGGTTTTGTCGCATTGGGTTTTCCTTATTGAGGTTTTTAATGAGGTGTAGGATTTGAGTTTTCTAAACTAAGTTTTCCTTCTTACGGCTTAGTTTGAGGGGGGCAATTAGCCAAGTACCCTCATCCGGTCACACCCACACCCATCCAAGAGACCAGATGACATATCTAGATGATCATGTGGTTGTCTGTACACATGTCCGTACACATGACCGTACACTTCACAATAAGGCTGCATTGGCATCATATGTTAGATCAGCCCATGACGAGAAGGAAAGAACCCATTAGCATCTTGGAGATGAACGTTAGTGGATAAAGCCGACTAGAGACCGAGAGGATAAGCCTTATCCACAAGATGACTATTGGTGATTATGCTTTATGCTTTTGGGACCACTTAGAGTGTTATCCACGCGATCATAGTATGTAGACAAATCGAGTGCAATTAGCCGTTGTAATCCTTCTCTATAAAAGGACTAAGCTAAGGTAACCTTACGATATGGAATGAATAACATGCTCTTCCATTTCTTTCTGTTCTCTCATTATCGCTAATCTTCTCTAATTTCAAATCTCCAAAACATTTCTGCAAACTTTCCTTCATGTTTACTCTTGCCAAGCAACTCTGTTTCATGTATCATAGCAGGTGAAGAGACCGGCTCATCGGAAGGTGGATGTGCATTCGACGGCGAGGATACCGGTGAAGACTCAACCAACAAAACTGAGTTGTCTTCATAGGTGGCTTCGACAGCAGGCAAACTCCCCTTGTCTTCGTGATCCACACTGGACATAAACGAATCCGGAAGCCAATCATCATCAAGAGTCACAGACTAACTTTATTGTTGTGAAGATTCAACTTGTTTGTCCGAGTATGGAAAAATATCCTCTCAAAATATCACATCTCTAGATACAAAAATCTCATGTGTTTCAATGTTATAGACTTTTCAGCTTTTCAGACCAAATGGATAACAAAGAAACATCAACAATCGACTTTTTGGACTGAACTTATCCCTAGTACGAGAACAATGATGTGTATATTACGCTAAACCAAATACCCTCAGTTGTGAATAATCTGGTTTCACACCATGAAGAATCTTATACGGGGATTTACCTTGAAGGAGAGAAGATGGAGTGCGATTGATAAGATAAGCAGAAGTAAAAACGGCTTCTCACTAAAACGAGACTGGCAGATGTCCTTGAAAGAGAAGAGATTGAGCAACGTTCAAAATATGACTATGCTTCCTCTCTACACAACCATTTTGTTGAGGTCCCAACACATGATGTTTGATGTACGATCCATTGATCTTTAAAGAGCAAAGCCGTACACATGAATTATGTCCTGTTGTCACTTTGAGTAGTTTTCACTGTCTCCCAAACTAGTTGTCAACATAAGCAAGAAACTGTTTCAACACTATTTTGACCTCTGATTTTTCGAGCAAGAAATAAGTCCATACAACTTGAAAAAAATCATCAACAATAGACAAAGAGTAGACTGCACCACACGAGGATGGAATCCGATAAGGTCCCCAAATATCTATATGAATCAAAGAAAAATATTTTGTAGCTTTATTATTACTTGTGGATTAAGATTATCTTGTTTGTTTTGCTTTAAAACATACATCACAAGAAGAATTACCTACAGGTGGAGCATGAAACAGATCTAAATCTGAGAGAAAAGAAAACGAAACATGACCTAAAGGACTATGCCACAACATCGTATCAGTAGAACCAGTCTCGATGATACTTTTTAGAAATAATATCAGTCAAGTAATAAACCCCATCATGCTCTTCACCTATTACGATCAAAGTTCTTGAGAAATGGTCCAGCAATACACACACTGTGTTAATAAAAGTAGCAACATAACAAGTTTGCTTCAACAATTTAGTAACAGAGATTAAACTGTAATTCAAATCCGGCACATATATAACACTTGTAAGTGTAAACGAATCCAATAGTACAAGGTGGAATCATCATCATCAAATCTTTCAAAAGAGAAAGGTTTATGGTCATATGATGTGGAGCTCAAGTGTCGAGTATCACATCACCAAACCGAAGCTTACAAAACAACTTGTCATTTGAGATAACAAGAAGTGCAGATTTCTAATTAATCATCTGAGATAGAAGATGCCATTGTTCAAGTGTAAACTCCAAAAAGCTTGAAGCATTTGATCTGGTAGCATGAACAGCAAGAGCTTGACCACGACTACCATGACCACGGCTTCCTCCCCAACTACCTCCACCTTGACCACGGCTTGCTCCACAACTACCTCTGCGTCAACCACATTGATTACGCTTTGTCCACCATTTCAGAAAATCTACGAGCTGCTAGCAATCGCAATTCTCGTGGCTGGACCTCCCATAATGTGCAGACAACACATTCTTGTCATGCAAGATTGATTCATCATACCTACCAGGTGGAATGCTTTGTTCACGACGAGAAGGATTCGACCCTACATTACCAAAACGTGCTACAAATCTAACAACACTCTATTGTTGCTCACAATTTATAGCTGCTTCCACTCTTTGTTCTTCACGTGTGATTTTAGAATATGTCTCTCGAAGGTCCGATGGCAGATTTGTACCAATAATCGTTGTGCAGAGTCCACCAAAGCGTGAATCATCGAGACCTATAAAAAATTGATGAGGCTTCTCTTCATCTCTTTCTTTCGCAAATTTGGATGCATCACCACACATATAATCAATTACCGGCTGATGAACTTATAACTCCTCCCAAATATTAGAGAGTCGGCTAAAGTACTCCAACACACTCTGTCCATCTTTACGGCAAGTAGCCTATTTTGCCTTCATTTGATTCGATGGATGACCTAATCCATCCCACAATTATTGAATAACAGGCTACCAATCCTCATATTCTAAACTATCCAACACATGTTTCTTAATGACACATTGATAAACCCTAATTTTCTTTTAGGTTGAAGAGCACTGAGCATCTTTGCCGTCTATTCAGTGTAATTATCTTCATTCAAGACCACAGACGTAATAACAACATATGGATTATCCGATGTATACAACTGATACAACAAAACTTTCGTTGACTCCGACGTTATTTGTGAGCGTTTCATCGACGAATCCTCAGTCATGGTGAAACTTTGCAGCTACTAACGGCCGAAGAAACAAGATGAAAACTTAGAAGGATTTTAGGGTTGATCGTTGCTCTGATACCATGTAAAAATAGGTGGCTAACGGTCTTGATTCTTATTCACAACTCAACCAAGATATTTATACACGATTAGGATAAAAAGAAAACATACAATATTGTATCTTAACGAATCATACCAAAACGTAAAAGAAAATTAGGGTTTATCAATGTGTCATTAAGAAATGAACTAATATATCCCAATAATTAAGGTAAAATAATAATCATGTCCAGAAATGAACTAAAAATAATTTATAATTTTACATTTTTAGGTTGTCTTTTTCTCTTTGGATCATTTGTAAACTTGTAATACTGACTTTAACATAAAATTTTATGAAATTTTATTTAGTTCAAAACGCTATGTTTTGCGTATATGAAATTACTTTTGATAGATTTGTTATCAATAATTGGACTGACAGAATTTGATCAGTAACTCATATCATAAATTTTATTCATATGGGATAACAAGAATACATGCTGGTAGAGAAACTAACAATCATCAAAAAAAAACTTAAAGCAGTTTCTAAATCCTAACCTATAATACAATTTTGGCTGTGTTGTGCTGTGGAGGACATAAATTAGGCATCGTAATTGTGTAGAAAATGAAATAACCGATAGAATAGCGCATGAATCTTTCTCCTCCAAGAAATATTCTATGATTCCTAGTTGGTTGGTTAAAAGCTCGTGTAATAAGAGATAAACATTGTATCTACTACTTTGGCTAATATATGAGTTGATGTTGAGCCAAAAAAAACATACAACTTTGGCTACTTATATGTTTGTGCCTATATGATTTTTTTTCTAAAAACATTGAAGCTTAAATAATTAACAAAGAATGAAAATAAAAAATAAAGGATTAAATAATAAATGTATTGTGAAGATTTTCGTCCTAGACTCCTAGTATATAAATGTAGTACTGAAAATATATACAATAATTTTGTTTTTGATTTTCATATATCTCAAAAGAAATGCAGACATATGTATGTTAGATTTAAATTGAGTTGGTAAAGTTGAAACATTTTTTCGTGTGTTCAAAAGATGAATTTCTTGATCATCAACCTCTGAGAAAAAAACTTATGAAAAAGATTTAGTCATGGTCAGAGGAATTGTATTCTTCTTCCTCAGGTTCGATCCGAGGCAAAGACGACTCACCACTTTCCTCTCCTGCATCATCATCTGAATGAACATTTTGCTCTTCAGATTTTGAGCTATGATTGTGGTCAAGCCGAATTTCAAGTGTGTCTTCCTCGTCTTCCTCATCATCATCATCATGAGCAAGACTATTCATTCTCCTGCTTGTGTTCTTTGGTGAACCATCATGATATTTATTGCTTTCATACCGCAAAAAAGTGCTTTCTACGTTTGATTTACTGCTGCTTTTACTGCTTAGCCTCTTGTTTTCTTCTTCCTCAGAGCTATAACTGTACTCTATCTTCAAACTCTGTGCAGTTGCGTTTGTTTCGTTGATAGATCTTCTCTCGCTTCCAGAGTCAGAGGAGCTGCTAGAGCTTACGGGTTTCTCAAACCGAGCATGCTCCTCTTCTTGACCCTTTTCTGAATCTGAATCGGACCCATCATCTGAACCTGTTGCAGTTTTTACATCGTCTTGCTTTCTCTGACTTTTTGATTCTTTCTTTTCTGAGTTTGAATCGGACTCATCATCTGAATCTGTTGCACTTACTACCTCCTCTTGCCTTTTTTGACTTCTCGATTTATTCTTTTCTTCTTCATTTCTTTTTTCTTCTTCTTCGTCTTCTGAGTCCGATGAAGAACTAGATTTTCCGTCTTCCTCTTTCCGAGGCATAGAAAAAGGAGCTGCAGAACAAGAACTGTGTCTGCTTAAAGCAATCGACATACTCTTGTCCCTGAAGGACAAAATTGGAACCGCTGTTGGAATACCGTCTGCTGTTGACATTGAAAGGAAGCTAAGAGCAACCATTACATCGCTTATCAAAGGACGAGCAGTTGGTTCCTCTTGTAGACACATAGATGCTATTGCCACTGCTTGATTCAAGCCTCTCTCTGAGAAATTATTCTTCAAGAGAGGATCTGCCATGTCCGGGTATCTTTTTGGGTCTCTAAATATCGGTTGTGCCTGCACAAATCCCAAAATATGTCATCAGAAAGAATAAGATCACAACATGATGATTCAAAGAGAATGTAGAAACATGAGATTTTAATGCGTCATACCCAAGTAACTAGATTTTGTTCATCATTCGGCTTAGTGGTGTCAACAGCTCTTCTACCGGTGATGAGTTCGAGCAACACAACTCCAAAGCTATAAACATCGGATTTGACAGTGAGATCGTCTCCTCGAGTGTACTCAGGCGCGGAATAGCCATAAGTGTCCATAACCCGGGACGAAAGAAACAAGCTATCACCTGTCCCAGGCTCTAGATTACGCAGACCAAAATCACAAAGTTTGGGGTAAAATTCATCATCTAACAAGATGTTAGAAGCTTTCAAATCCCGGTATATCACTGGTGGATCAACTTTATCATGCAAATACTCTAATCCTTGTGCTGCACCAAACGCAATCTTCATTCTTGTTATCCAATCCATGGGCTTCTGGTTTGGCTTTGGTTCTGCATATAAAGTTCATTATCAGCCTCCAAACAAAACCTTAAAAAGTTATTTACTTTAAACACTTCAATATACCGTAAAGATGGTCTTGAAGGGAACCTCCAGAGACATATTCAAAGACTAAAAGTCGTTGATCTCCATCAGCACAGTATCCTATAAGCTTAACAAGATTCGGGTGTTCGAGTTTAGACAATGACAAGATTTCAGCTTGAAACTCTTTGCTACCATGCATTCCATGCTTGTCTAGCTGCTTTACAGCTACCAACTACATTCACAAAGCAATAGAATCACTTGAAACATAAAATTGCATTAAAAAAGAACATTCATTGCAAAGGTAGCCAAAGTTGTGAGGTTTCTGATAATGGAAGCAAACCTGGCCAGTAGATTGAAGGGTTCCTTTGTAAACCCTACCGAATCCACCTTCTCCTAAGAGACATTCTTGCCGGAAATTCTTCGTCGCTGTCGCTAATTCCCGGAAATTGAATGTTTTAACCGACGACGATAGCTCTGTTTCTTTTTCTTCTACACGTTTCGTCGTCGCCACTAAAACCAAACATATAACAAAAATGGGTTTTCAGATCTTTTATAATCTATCTGTAAGAGATTAAAATATCAATTATTGATGATTCATTACCAGGTGGTCTGATTTCCTGTTGTTGTTGTTGTTGTTGTTGTTCATCGTGTTGGTGAGTCTCGGTCTTTCTGCTCTTTTGTGAAGAGAAACACGGAAAACAATTCATTATATTTATCATTCAAGTCAATTTCGTGTTCATAATCTAAATAAGCCTAAAACCAAAAAAGAAAAAGAAAAAAGAGAGAGAGAGAGATTAACAATGGCGGGGTCCTTCAAAAGATTGAAGGACCCACGTTAAAGAGACAAATATTTTGGGAGATTGAAAAGAAAAGAAACAGAGAAGAATGCGAAAGGAGAGAAAGAGAGAGAGAGAGAGAGATAATTAGATAGCGAGAGGTCAAATTGAAGCCAATCAGAATACATGAAGAACAATGAACTTCTCCAATCAACCATGCGATAAGAGGGGATGGAGAGTTTCGCTTCTTTTATTTTATGTTTCTTTACGAATTCTATTTTTTGTTTTTGCTACTTTGTTTATTTCCCTAAAGCATGGAGAGCCATTCTTCTTACTCTTTTCTCTATTCTCTAATTTTAAATTAGTTTTTGTTGTATAATTGAAATCTTCCAAATGTTCATTACCTTTATATTTTTACTATTAACTTACAAATACATTGTAGTGAAAATAATAACTTAAGAAAATTTCGTAAAATCTTTACTATTAAAAAAAAGTTTTGAATACAACAACTTTGAATTTGTAAAAAAATAATAATTTAAAACTCTTTTTATAATAATTGATTATGAATAAATCAAAAAACCTAATAAGTTTACTTTTTAAACTATATCAGATCAAATCTTTAGTAACCAATCATATCTAAATAGAATATTTGATATAATTTTAATAATTATTTATACTCCTATTTTATTTTATCTTATTTTTATTAAAATAAATGAAAATTTTATATCACAATAATTTATGAAATTTTTTAGATTTTTTTCCTATATATGTTAAGCTTTAAATTTTTAAAAACGAACATATAAAAAACTTATGTATATTAGTGCATCTGTTCTTATTATATACAAATATATGTATTGATATAGATAGAAATAATAATACGAAAAATTGTAAAGGGCATATATATTATGAAACAATTAATATTACATAAAATTATATATATTAGTGTATTAGTGTCTTTTATACATACATATGATATAACTAGGTATGGACTCGTGCAATGCACGGGTCTATTTTTATTAAATAATGCTTAATATATTTTGAATAATATCTTAGAAATTTGTACGTTTGTAAGTTCTGAAATCTAACTTAATATAATAAGGTTATAATAAGATTAGACACTTAGAAGAATCTCGTTAATTAGTAAATTTTGAAATCCAACTGTATATAATATGATACTCCACTATTTTGGATGGTTGAGTTCCACATGTGAAAGAATCCGTTTATTATTAACTTCTGAAATTCTATTTGTTATAATATGATTAGATTTTAAGCTAATAATAATATAGTAAAATAATAACACATTAAATTTAAATTTTTTACCTTTTTGTTTGTTTTCTTGATTGTTGTGGAGGTAAACGAAAACAAATAAATTAAATTAGAGGAAACTTGAAAAATTAAAAGATATTAAAAAATTGTCTATGTGTTTATGTATATATAACAATTAATATTCACAAATCTCTTTTAGATTATAATTATGCATACAAAATTCCTTTTAATTTAAAATTATGTATACAAATAAATATTTGGGAGTATTTAGATTATTATCATCTGTTAGGATTATGATCAGAGATAGTTATTTTATCAGATTATAATTTTTTTATAAATATATGTTATTCAAAATATCATATATATATAATTTTTTAAAAATAATTTTAATATAATATTTTTATTTATATAATAAGATTACTAACGAAAATTATTTTTTGTTAAAAATAATTTTTTAAAAATTATTAGGATTTCTTTATAGATAGATATGATTCAAAATATAATGTATATATATATTTCGTTTTTTATAAATACGTTTTGAATATAATATTTTTCTTTATATAATAAGATTAGTAATAAATATTACATTTTGTTAAAATTATTTTTTTTAACAATTTATATTCCAGAATTTTTTAGATTAAGATTTTTTTAAGATTATGATTTTTTTTAGATTTGGATAAGCTAAATACTGAAAAATATATTTAAATTTTTTTATCTAGTTTTCAATAAATAAATAAATCTAGGAGAGTTTGTCAAAAAAACAATTTAGGAAAATTTCGTAGAATTTCATATCATTGGATCTAACACGTGGAAAAATTATGTTAATTAATAAATTTGAGAAACCCTTCTTTATATAATAAGATGATAAGATCTCATGCTAATGATAGTAAAATAAAATAATAGTACATTTAATTTAAACTTTTTACTATTTTTTATTTATTTGTTTTGATTGCTCTAGATGTAAATGAACAAATAAGTTAAACAGGAAAAAGATTGAAAACTTGGAAGATATTGAAAAAGCGTCTGTGTGTTTATGTATATAGAGCAATTAATATTGGATTCTATTTCGATTAGAATTATGTATATAAAATTANTTTAATATAATGTATACAAATAAATATTTGGGAGGTATTTAGATACTTATTTTCTGTTAGGATTATGATTAAAGATATATATCTTATCATATTCGTTTTTTTATAAATATTAAATTATTCAAAATATCATATATATATATA
>OVBA01003259.1:0-28961 GCA_900406435.1 Lepidium aucheri | reverse complement strand
CAAAAGTAAACCTAAGAAACTTTCTAAAACCTACCGATAATGATGCTCTAATTCAACTCATCCGATCTTGTGTCTTTAATTGTTTTAAATTAAAATAAAATTTTACCATAGTTCAGTGATATTTGCATCAATTAAATTGTAACACTATTTACGAATTTAGAATCATATCTTCTTTTTCAGAATTTTAAGAATCATATATATGTAGGGATTTATCTACTTATTGATATTTATTTGTTAGAAAAAGCAAATATATGACTATATATAGGTACATTCTTTGCCACATGGTAAAATATAGGGGTGTCAAAATGGGTAAACCCAACCCAATCCATTATCCACTGGGTTTAAGTGTCACCTCTCATACATTCTTCACTTGAGTATGACTGAAGATAGTTGTGTTATTGTCAAATATTTGATAAATTAAATATGAATTGAATTTGATTCGACTGTTAACAAGAAAAATATTAGCAGGTATGACGAATGGACGTAATATATCTATAGTATACATCAAAAAGTTTACCTAGCCTTATTTAAGGACTAATTGATTGCTATTACGTAATTTACTCCAGTCAAATGTATTTAACCTTGTATCCGGAATAATGGTAACTATTATTTGCATTATGGGACATACCGATCAAGTTGACCAAAACTTTTGTTTAAAAATTATGTGGTAAGAAAACCTAGTAGAGTTTCTCAAAAAATAAAAATATTAATATTTTAATACTAAATAATGTTCTGTGCTATGCACAGATTAAACAATATTTGTTTATTTTATTTATTTATTTTATGGTTTAATTTGTATGTGTAAATTTATTAATTAATTATATATATGATATATTAAAAATAAATTTATAGTGATCGTCATTATTGTACATGAATTATATTTTTTATATCTGTTTACTTAAGTTTTGATGCATTACAATTTCGCGTATAAATTTTCTTGACTCGTGTCATTTACGTTTTAACTAATGTTCATTTATGTTTTAGACTTGTTTATAATTTAATTGTTAAACTCGTATTTATTTAGGGTTTTGAAATCGTATTTATTTGGTTTTAAAATCTATGTTTAATTTTACTAGAACATTATTGATAGAATACATATTTTTATTTATTAATATCATAAGTTATTTATCAAGTATATACTAATATAAATATATATTTATAGGGTTTTAAACTCGTATTCATTTAAATTTGTAGATCCAAGTATATTTTTGTTTTATACTATCGATTTGACACATATTTTTATTTATTAATATTTTAATCAATTCAGCAAGTATATACTATATAAATTTATGTATAATCATCTTATTAATATGTACTTGTAGATTAACAAAACCGACATTTAATATAACTTGAAAGCTTGTGAAAACTTGAAAGTTGAAATCATTAATTATTTAGTTTTTATAAATGTTGATAGCATTAGTTATTTCATTTTGTTATCTTATAATTAAAAAATATATTTATTAATATCTTCTATATATAAGTAATATTTTTTGTGAAAAATTGATTTATTTTCTGCATATTTGTATTGAGATTATAGATTTTTCTGTTTTTATGTTTTATATATATAACAAATATACTTATTTAAAAAAAAGTTAATACTTATAATCAGAAAATATATATATATATACATATTCTAATTACTATATTTACTAAAATTTTGATTGTATATAAAATTTATAAGATATATAATATCTTTATATATAATCAAAAATAATATTTTAGTAAAAAAATTATTACTTACATCGATATCTCTAAGTCGTCTTTCAAGTAATTCAGGGTAATCAACCAATTTTAATCCGAACGCAGAATCTGGTAGAAGATCTGTTGGCTTAATTGTGGTTGTGTACATGAAAGAGACCTTTAAGTTATGAGTGGAAGTACGGTAAGCTCATATTGTAGGAGAAACTGGTAAGTTTGTAATGATTTTAGTACTTCATTGTTCAAGAAGTTTTTCGAATTTAGAAACCAATTCATTCTTCTTCACATTACAATGAATTTTATTACCATAAAATATATATATGAAGTTTTTCGAATCTAGAAACCAATTCATTCTTCTTCACATTATAATGAATTTTATCACCATGAAATATATATATATATATATATTAATTAATTAGAAAATATTTTAAATTATTATAAAGGTATTCACATAGATAAGTTATTAATAATGTACCTTAAAATCACAAAGAACCATATCAATAGTTTGAACATGTACTTTATTGTATATTTTTTAGATTTTTAGAATTTTAAATTTAATTTTTCAGGTTTATTTGTTGGGTTTCAACGAAAAAATTTCTGAAAAATACATGATTAAGAAAAACAAAAATCGAGAGAAAAAAATAGTACAAAAATCTTTGGTTTTGTTAAGTTTGTCCCGAGATGTTTCTTATATAGAATTTGATTAAAAAAATTGTTCTATTAGAATTAGGAGTATTATTTGTTTGATTTCCCCTAAATAAAAGGTATTAGAATTTGGAAACGATAATATTTAAATTAAGGCTCTTATGAAAATACAAACAAACTTATTTGTTAAAACAAACAAACTCATCTTAAGTTTCTTATCAAAATCCAAACAAAAGATTTATTTTTAAACCAACGAAAATCAAAACTTAATTGGTTAAAGATTTTTAAAACCAACGAAAATCAAATTTTAATTGGTTAGAGACTTCATTTTAAACCCAAAAAAATTAAAATCTTAATTGGTTAATGTTTCCTTTTTTAACATACAAAATTCAAATCATAATTGGTAAGAAATTCTTTTTTAAATTAACAAAAATCAAATCTTAATTGGTTGAAGTTTCCCTTTTTTGTCAAACGGTTGAAGTTTCCTTTTAATTGTATGTTTTTATTGAAATCCATTAAAAACAAATAATTCGTTTTTTTAAATAATTTTATCTAAACAAAAAGATAAATTAATTAGTTTAAACAAATGAACCAATCAAAACAAATTTAGGGAATTTAAATATAATTATTGAATTAAATATAAGGTATTTGGTTAATTATTGAATTAATGTTATTATTATAATTTAACAAACAAAATCTGTTTAATCAAGGATCTTATCATAATTTTAACTAACTTATTTGTTATAATAAATATAACTAACGAAATCAAATTAAAGTTCAAAATTACAACCAATCAAATTAAAATTCAAAAAAGTGACCAAATCATAACCAAAAAATTTCTATTAACGAAATAAAAAATTATTGCTATAAGGAGATAAAAATAAGATCAAATCATGTGACAAAATTATCTAACAAATGTTACTTAAACAAATTAATTAATTAAAATAAACCGACCAATCAAAACAAATGTAAAATTTAAAATCTCTATTATTTGATTACAAAGATATAGAAAATCTTATTGTTGTAGTTTTATTATAATAGAGATATAAGTTAAAAATCTTTTTATATTAAAATTTAAGTAAAATTATTAATATCATATGTATAAAGATATTAATAAGAATTAGTTAAAGAATTTTTAATTATTATAAAATATATATGAATCTATTAACATTACAATTTTATTATTATATGGAGGATTGGAAATATCTCAATATTATATTTTTTTTATACTTTTTGTTGCGTTGACCAATAATATTTAAATGAAGAATTGTGATAATTGTCCTAGGGTGGATCTTAAATAGATCTTGTTTATTAGTTTTTCTATTAGGACTATGATGATTGTTTTTAATAGATATCGATTAGGATTAGGAATATAATTATTCAAGAGATTAAAATTGTAATAGAATAATTTCAAAGATAATCTCAAAGTAGGCGAGATGTGATAATAAAAATCAGAATATAATTAATTAATTAATAATATTTAGTCTAGATAATAATAATTAATTAATTAGTTATAAAATCTTATATAATTCTGTGACAAATATTATATGATAATATTTCCTAGTAACAATACAATCTAGTCCAAAGCAGACAATATAACATATTATTTAAGTTAATGCTACGCTTTTTTTATATAAGAGATAACTTAATTTTGTAATTAAATTTTTATTTTAAATATGAAATTTAACAAATCATATATATGCATGTTGTATGAGAGTTTCTCATGGGGTTCTCAAGGTTTCTCAAATGAGAAACCATCTCTCATCTCTCTTACTTTTTATTATTTTTTATTTTTTTAATGGTGAGAAACTCCATAAGAGACTCCCACTAAAGATGGTTTAAGTACGTAACAGAAAGAGAGCGAGAGAAAAAAGAGAGTAAATAATTGTTATTTATGATGAATCTAGAAAAGATACTAAGATGGGATGACTGGATTATTTTCCAAAAATTCTGGGTAATTATTAAGTCTGACTTAGTAAATTTAGTGAATGATTTTATGAATGTTGGGTATTTTGATCCAAAACTTAATGGAGAAATGTTTGTTTAATTCCTAAAAAGGAGAAAACATCGTTAATTTCAGAACTCAGGTCAAAAAACCTATGTAATGTGAGCTATAGAGTAACTTTTACGGTATTTTGTCAAAGATTGAAAAAATTCCTCAGGAATTTGGTATTAGAAATCCAATCAGCTTTTGTTCCAGGAAGGCTTATATCGGATAATATTTTGATTGCCAATATTTCATACATTACAGACAATAAATCTTGTAGAGAATCTTTTATGGCGATCAAAACAGATATGAGTAAGACTTATGATAGAATCGAGTGAAATTTTATTGAACAACTTTTTAGGAAATGGGTTTCCAGGAATCTTGGATTCGATGTGTAGTGTGGTGTATCACATTTTTGCGTTATTCTTTTTTAATTAACGGCCAACCAAGAGGTAATTTGGTTCCACATCAGGAATTAGAACAAGGTGATCCTTTATCATCCTATATATTTATTTTATGCACAGAAGTGCTTATTCATAATCTAAGGAAGGTAGAAGAGAGTAAGATGATCGATGGTTTGCGAATTGCAAGAGAATGCCCAGCGGTTTCTTATCTTCTTTTTATAGATGATTCTTTATTCTTTTGTAAAGCTAATTTTCTCAGGCTTGATCTATTTTGAGAATTTTGAAAGTTTACGAGGCAGCATCAGGTTAACAAATTAATTTTTCAAATTCATCTATTCAGTTTAGACATACTTTTAAACAGAGGATAAAATTGAAATTCAACAAATTTTTGGGATCACAAATATGAGAGGTATGGGTAACTATTTAGGTCTTCCGGAAAGTCTAGAAGGATCTAAGACTAAAACTTTCAGCTTTATCAAAGGAAAACTCGAGGAGAGGAAATCAAGCTGGTCTGCAAACTTCTCTTTAAAGGAGAAAAAAAGTTCTCATCAAATCGAAAATTACAACATTTCCTACTTATGTAATATCATGCTATATGCTACCAAAAACTACTATTCTTTCATTTAATAGTGCCATAGCAGATTTTTGGTGGAGAATAACAGTGAGTTCAAAAGTATGCATTGGAAGAAGCGGGAGAAATTATGTAAAAAATCCGAAGGTGGACTTGGGTTTTGCTCCATAGAACAATTTAATACTACACTGCTGGCAAAACAATTATGGAGGCTTCTCGACTTCCCAGATGCTTTGTTCTCTCGAATCTTTATAGGAAGATATTATAAAGATTCAAATCCTCTAATACCCTTGAGATTATACTCTCCTTTCTATGGGTAAAGAAGTATCATTTCAGCTAGAGCTTTGGTTAGCAAAGATATTATTAAACGAAATGGAGATGGTCGATCAACCTTGGTATGACATGATACATGAATTTAGGGAATTATCCCTAGACCGGCAACACGTGGGGGACCAGATATATATCCGGAACTTACAGTAGATCAACTAATAGATCATGCAACTAAATCATGGAGGATACCTCTTATTAGACAATTACTGTACCCTAAGGATGTCCCACTGATTATGGGAATTAGACTCCCAAATTTGGATAAGCCAGATGTATTTGGTTGGTATTTTAACAAAGGTTGAAAATATAGTGAGGCTATAAGATTGAAACATTGGTTGATGATGACACTACTGTGAGTTATGGGCCCACTATTATGGATTTACAAGCAAATATATAGAAAATTCCATGTCCACCTAAAATCAAACACTTCATTTGGCAAGTGGTATCTGGTTGCTTACCAGTTAAAGTTAATTTACCAAATAGTGGTGTTAGGAGTGATAATGTATGTGGCGCATAGGAGGAAATTATAAACCACACTCTCTTTAAATGTCCACCAGCTCTTCAAGTTTGGGCCTTATCCAATATTACATCTCGCAAAGGAATTTTTCCTAATACTTCTATTTTCTCCAATTTGGACTTCCTATTCTAGCATATTCCATATTTAGAGAAGTTTAAGGTTTATACATGGATTACGTGGAATATTTGGAAGTCCGGAAATGAATAGGTTTATTCTAATATAGATAAAAATCCTAGAGAGGTATTACAAATGGCGGTGGTCTCTGAAGCGGAAGAGTGACTACATGCTCAGATTCAGAGAGAAATTAATATCATGAATCAACAAGATGGAAACCAATCAGATAATATAAAATTATGGCAAGAGATATCTTTTCCAATGGTGGTAGACCAAAGTTTTACTAGCTATAGATGCTTTATTGATAGGTCTTGAAAAGACTCGGAGTATTTTTCAGGACTGGGATGATACTGTTTTCCAGACGCGACAAATGGAGCTTGCATAGGAGCTAGAGGAGTGTTTCGTTGTCTATCCCCTTTACACACAGAGTTGGAGGCAATTCTCTAGGCAATGAAATCCCTCTTGAGTCTGGGAGTTTTAGAAGTTATATGCACAATAAACTGTTCGGAGATTCTGAAGATGGTGTCTTGTCCCGAAGATTGGCCAGCTTTCTCTTTTTACCTGGAGGAGTTCGACATACTTAAAAGACTCTTCTCCTCTTTTTCACTTCAATAGATCCCAAGATATTTTAATAGCAAGACCAATTGGTTCGCTCGTAAACAAGTTCATACAAAGCTGATGTTAATCTCGTAGAGAGTTCTTCTGGAAGTGGCAAGAAGAAGTGTAAAGACAAGAAGAGATCCAAGGACAATAAGAACCCATAGAAACAATCTGTTGAGTTTAAGAAGAAGGTGAAGTGCTAGAATTGTGGAAAATTGGGTCATAAGAAGCATGAATGAAAACTGTCACAGCAACAAAAAGAGAATGCTCAAGCTCATCTGACAGAAAACATCGTTATTGTTGTTGTTACTGATATTCACACTGCTACTGACAAGGTGGAATAGATTATAGACTTTGGATCTACAAGGCACATCTGCAACCAAAAATCTCTCTTCAAAAGAATGGACAACAATGGTTGTAGCACGGTCTACTTGGGCGATGCAAGGGGTTTGAAAGTTGAAGGGATTGGAGAAGTGAAATTGAAGAAGTCATCAGGGAGATCTCTCACCTTAACTAAGACTCTTTTGTGCCAGAAATGCGTAGAAACTTGATCTCTAGTGCATTGTTAATGAATGGTGGTGATAAATAGACTATTGAGGCACGGATGTTAGTTTCAACTAAAAATAGGATGTATGTGGGTAAAGGTTTCTGTTGTGGTAATCTCTTTGTACTGGAAACTCCTGATGTGAATAAAGAGAATGACTCTGCTTACTTGGTTTCTAGTCTCGATACTTGGCATAGTAGACTTGATCATTTAAATGTCAAATCAATCAAAAGACTAAAACAAGCTAATCTTATTCATGATTCCATCAATTCTATTTCATCAAAGTGTGAGATCTGTGTTGAAGCTAAGCATGCTAGATTACCCTTCAGAAAACATTTTTCTCGTTCTTCATGTCTCCTTGAATTAATCCATTCTGATATTGCAGATTTTAAAAACACACCTAGTAGAGGAGGAAAAGGCTATTACATAACATTTGTAGATGACTGTCCAGATTTACTCACGTTTTTTTGTTAAAATCAAAAGATGAAGCCTTTGACATGTTTGTTCAATTCAAAAATGAAGCAGAAAAACAATTGGTTTGAAAGATAAAAAGGTTATGATCAAATAGAGGAGGAGAATATATGTCTGACAAGTTTAGGTGTTTTTGTATTGATGAAAGTATAATTCATGAGATATCAGCTCCATATTGCCCATAACAAAATGGGATAGCTGAGAGAAAGAATAGAACCCTTAAGAACATGATGAACGATATGCTCTTAAGCTCAGGATTGTGTGACCAATATTGGGGGAAGCAGCAATTACTACATGTCATATTCTCAATATAGTTCCTCGCAAAGGTATCTCTGTAACTCCCTATGAATTATGGAAAGCTTTCCTCTAAATCTTAAGTATCTGCGTGTTTGGGGTTGTCTAGTAAACGTAGGTTTACCTATTTTTAAAAGAAGCAATATAGGTTCTAAAACAACATATGATGTTCTCGTTGGTTATGCAAGTAACAGTGGTGCTTATAGATGTATTTGCTTTGATAAAAAACGATGAATATTGGTGTAGTTGACTCATGAGACATAGAATTATTTGAGGAAATCTTTCTATTTAAGAAATCAAGTGATGTTGGTGTTTCTTTAACTTCTCTTTCAAGAATTATAGACAGTTCAAATTTAATGTTGAATATGTCTAAGAAGAGAGGAACTGAGAATATAGAAAGCTCTGAACCAAGAGGGAGTAAGAGAATGAGAATCTCTGCAGATTTTGGTGCAGATTTCATAACAAACTTTCTTGTAGGCGAAAATGAGCTGAATGAAGAAATTGTCCTCACATTCTTATTAGAAGATCCGATGACATATTTAGAAGCAATGAAATCTATTGATGCTATTTTCTGGAAAGAAGCTGTTGGGAGTGAGTATGATTCAATTATTACTCATCACACTTGAGAAATTGTAGCTCTCCTAAATGGATGCAAAGCCTTGAAGTGTAAATGGGTTCTAAAGAACAAGCTCAAGGCTGATGGGACAATAGACAAATGCAAAGCTAGACTAGTGGCTCAAGGTTATACTCAAAAACAGGGAGTTGATTTTTTTGATACTTATGCACCTGTCACTAAAATTGCATCTATTAGGTAAATGTTAGCTGTTGCATCATCAGATAGGTTGACAGTACATCAAATGGATGTCAAAACGACTTTCTTGAATGGTGACCTAGATGAGGAAATCTATATGATCCAATTGGAAGGGTTTGTGATTGAAGGAAAAGAAAATAAGGTGTGTAGATAGAAAAAATCTTTGTATGGCTTAAAGCAAGCACCCAAGAAGTGGTTCAAAAAATCCAGTTCAATATTGTTAGAAAATGGATTAACATCAAACACAGGAGACACTTGCATCTTTTGTAAAGAAGTCAAGTCTGATTATGTTATAATATTTTTTTATATCGATGACATGTTGATTCTAGGATCTAATCTGAACATAGTAGAAGAAACTATGGTTTTTCTCAGTTTTAAGTTCAGTATGAAGGATCTTAAAGAGGTAGATGTTATCTTGGGAATAAAGGTTTATAAGACAGACAAAGGCTTAGCTTATCTCAATCTCATTTTCTAGAGAAAGTTCTTAAGAAATTTGTACATTGGGATCAACAAGATGCAAGAACTTCATATGATGCTTCATTACACTTAAGTAAGAATAGAGCGAGAGTGTAAGACAATATGAGTGGGTAGTGTGATGTATCTTATGAACTGCACAAGGCCAGATATAACTTATGTTGTTGGCATGTTAAGTAGGTATACTCATAGTCCTAATGATGATCATTGGAAAGCAATGGATCGTTTAATGAGGTATCTTAAAGGGACTTTGAATTGGAGTCGAGCTTATGATGGATCTGCTTGTGTTTTGGAGGTTTTCTACAATGCACATTGGGTAACAGACCACGAGGAAGCAATTCCACTAGTGGTTACGTGTTTATGATGGCAGGTGGAACTGTCTCATGGGGATCAAGAAAGCAAACATGTATTGCAAGATCCACGATGGAATCCGAGCTAATAGCATTGGAGTTAGCTGCACAATAAGCAGATTGGCTAAGGAGTGTGGTTGCAGACTTCCCAATGGTTAGTAAACCTTGTCCTTCTATATTGATAAGGTGTGATTCACAAGGTACCATTGCGGTAGCTATGAATAAGCTTTACAATGAAAAAAAAAGCGACATATATGGATGAGACACAAAGTGGTAGGAGGCTTGATGGAAGTTGGGGTTTTATCAATAGAACTTGTGACATCCGTAAAGAATATAGTTGACCCTTTCACAAAAGTTCTGTGTGGTTGTTTGGTTAAGGACACAGCATAGGAAATGAGTATGACTTGGACTTAAGTTTTGTGAGATTCTCTGGCTCCTTACCAATGGAACTTATTCACTTAAATCATGGTTGAAAAGTTCAAACAAAGAGTGTTGGTTCAAACAAAGAAGACAAAGAGAAGATAAGATTAATTGAAGCAGAGCTGTAGAAATCTATTGAGCATAAGCAAATATTTTCCCTCTGCTCGTGCAAACTTCAAGGAAATTTTGCTAAAAACTTTAACTTTGCAGCTCACAATCTTGATGCACGAAGAAGTGAGCTTATTTATCTCTAAAGCGAGAATCTGAAAGCTATCGATGAAGATCAGAGCAAGAAAGATTGAAGAAAAGTTTAACAATGTAACTGACTATGAAGATTCATTATCAATGATGATGAATCTATTATTCAACCACCATTCCTTGATTTTTCTCTGATCTTAAATCGATAAACTAACCGACTCTTATATATATATATTTCTCTTATATATATATATATATACATATATTTCTCCTTAAATTAAATGGTTGTTTAGTAAATGTAATCTCGGTTTTCTCTGGTTAACACTTAACCAACCGATTTTGATTTTATGAAACAATATCCAACAAAGAGAAGATCATGAGAAAACACAGATAAGTCTGAAGTATGCAAACTAGATGAACAAACACAAAAAGTTGAAATTTTCATGTTTGTGATAAAACGTGAAATAGAAAACGATTCACATTTGTTTCTTACATAGTCTTTTTTAAGTAAGAAACAGATTATGTAATGTTTTTCAAATAAAGAAATATATTGAATAATTATATTATTCAGATTAAATATATGTGAAATTATCTCAGAAAAGGTATTGATTCAAGTCTGTAAGACATCAATGTTGATCTCTGAATTATTTGGATCAAGTGGGGGATTGTTAGAGATTCATCAAAATAGTTGTGGGTTTAATGGGCTAAATTATTTTAGTCGAAGGCCTATAAATTGCAATCCTAATCATTGGATCCATTGCTCCTTTAACTCAATATCAAATACAAATATGTATATATATACGTGTTTACTTTGTTAAAAGATTAAGATCAAGGATAACAAACAGAGAGAGTCTGTGATTAACAAAAAGTTGAGAATAAAGATTACGATGTTGAGATGAGAGATTCAATCAATCTTCATCTTCTTCGTTGAGCTAAGATTTTCTACTCAGTTTTTTCGTTCTTCTCAAATTCAAGCTACCTTGTCTCTCTTTTCTTTGTTTTCTTTCTGAGACAATGATTTGATCGATCAGTGCACATCAATTAAGCACATAAAGATAATGCTCTAAGTAATCACTCTCTTGGAAGATGTACTTCATAGAGAGTTGAATTGCTTAAGAAAAAAAAGCATTGTTCTTTGCCTTTTTTTTTCATTTTTCTACAATAGTTTTTTCAAGATTCTTCATCAGTCTTAGAATTCAGAAATCGGATCCAACAATTTTATCTTTGATATGCACTGGATCTTCCAACCATAAGCTTGTAGGGTTCAAAAAAATCAGGACCATAAGCCACAAACCCGGTGCAGGGTACATAATAATACTTCACCAAATAATGATTTCATCGTATAAATTTTTGAATTTAGTAAACTGTTAACCAAGCGAGTCGTCTTTTTCGAGGTACATTCTTTGAAATAACGGATTACAGAATCAAAACTCTTTTCCAAGATTTGAAGAAAGAATCAATCAACTGATTAACTTTTAAATTTGGAAAACATTTAGGCCTCTACAAGTTGCATGTCTCAGAAATAAAGCATGTGACCCATGGATCATTCCAACCGAAAATTGATCCACTAAGCACCAACTCTTCATATCATACTTTTACTCAATTAAAAGCAAGCTGAATAAATACTTTTTTTATATAAAACGTAAATATTTATATATTAATTAAGCGGTTTTAGTTACAAGGAACTAATTTCTAGAGATTAGATGGGAAAAATTAAAAACCCACAAAACTCTTACAAAATGTTGCTAATCAAACCTAAACCAGAGCATCAGTAAGTTAGCAAAAGGTTTCTTGTCTTTTCTAGCAAGAATGATGTCTCAAATGACTCGGTCAATCACCTCAAAGACATGCTGAGGTGTTCTAGAACAATCTGTATGAATCCCCAAGTTCCATTCTCTCCAAATGGCATAAACTTAGCATAAATTGCAAGTAGTGCCAAAACCTTCTCCTTCTCTAGTCATCGTTCCGTCATCCAAGTGAGCATATAATCCCAGTTAGGAAAACACGTGATTTCAGCACCCGATTTATGAAAAATCCATCTCCAAATGTCCCTGCTGAAGTCACAATAAAGCAGAAGATGGTCCCTTGTTTCACACAAAGAGCCGCAAGTACAACAATTATCATTAGGGACAATACCCCAAGACAATAGTCTCTGTTTGACAAGGAGTCTATCAAATATGGTGATCCAAAATGTAGAAGCATGTTTGGGAACATGTCCTTTAAACCATACAACTTTAACCCAAGTAACCATTGGCAAAGATGTTCTCAATACTATTGCATACACGTTGCTGAATTTGTAGACGGTACAAGTTGAAGAATCATGTACCCAACGGTAGAGGTCCTCACCCTTGGAGGAGTTTGAAATTTGAGTAGCAGCTAGACACTCCCTGAGCACATTCAGATCTGTAAGTATATTAGTGCAAGAAGGTAGGTTCCATGATGTACCATTTTTTGCCTCTGCAACCTTAATCTCCAATGGTAGCCCTTTTATTCTTGAACCATTAGAACCAAAAAAATCAATAAGAGGACCTAGAGAAGTCCAATTGAGCTATGAATATCCTAAAATTGGTGGCCTCTAAAGTAAAATATAATTTCTAATTTACCTGCTTCACGTGGGAGGTCTATAGGAAGGTGCTCCACAACATCAAAGAAGGAAGGTGGAGATATCTTTTCAAGATTACATAAGAGTATTGAAATTTTTTCTTCAAGTTCTTGATTTCGTCTTCGGTTAGAGTTCGGGTACACAAATCCCAAAAAAATGCTTCAATCCTTGTGTATGATACATAAGATGTAGATGCTTTATAAATGAGAAATATGAACTAAATGTGATCTCAAATTGTACCAAGGCTACCTGCAATTGCTTCATGTACATTGCGTAGTAATAGATAAGCAAATGCAAATGAAAATAATTTCTGCATTACGGCATGGTAATCATGACTCTTCATTCCAATAAATTTTCCTTCTGAGCTGTCTACACAATTCCAAAGATTTGATGCGTATCCGTCTCTGAATTTTACATCATTCTTAATCTAATTGAAAAATGCTTCCTATTAAAGCACATGATTGGTTAAAATAAAAAACAAATTAAGATCACAAACAATTAAAAATTAAAATTATGTATAAATACCTTTTTGTAGCATCTAAACAGAATATGGGAACTAGCCCTACTTTGTTGTCCCCTCGTATGTGAAGTGATTTTCTATCACAAATTTCTGGTAAGTCCAATCTTGATTTGAGATTGTCTTTTGCTTTTCCCACCACATTCAAAATAGTGTTTTTGGAATTTTAGAAAAAAATCTTCTCGATGTGCATTACATCTAGACAATGACATAGTTGGTGGTTTTTACAATACGACAGATCCCAAAATATACTTTTCTTATGCCAATTATGATATTCTCCAACACCATCAACAGGGCAATGACCATTTCCACCACATTCCATTGTTCTATCATCACCAAAATCCCTAAGTTGTGTTACCATCTGGCTCTGGAGGTGGACCATACATCACTTTCTTGTTTTTAGTAAATAATGTTGTACTTTCCGGTATAGATGATCAATTCGAAGAAATCGCCTATGGCAGTTAAAGCAAGATGTCTTTCGTCCGTGCTTAGCTGTAAAGCTTATGTATTGTCTTGACAAATTGGACATGAGAACTTACCGTGTGTCGTCCAACCAAGTAACATTCCATAAGCAGGGAAATCACTAATAGTCCACATAAGAACTGCTTTCATCTTAAAATATATCCCAGAAGACACATCATATGTTTCTATGCCCCTCTCCCATAACAGATTTAACTCGTAAATCACAAGCTGTAAAAATATATCTAACTATCTTCGTGGATGATCAGGTCCAGGAACAAGGACTGTCAAGAATAAGAATTCAGACTTCATACAAAGTGATGGTGGTAAATTATACGGTGTAACAATCACAGGCCAAACAGAATATTGCCTCCAGTGTTTTCCAAACGGACTAAACCCATCAGTACATAAGTCGAGATAAACATTCCTGCTTTCAGCTGCAAAATTAGGATAAACATGACTGAAAATGTTTCAACGCCTTAACATCTGAAGGTTGTGCGATCTCCCCTTGTGAATTGTGTTCAGCATGCCATCTTATCTCACCTACTTTACGCTCTGACTGGTATAACCTCTTCAAACTATCTCCCAGAGGCAAATACCACATCCTCTTATAAGGGACCTGGGTTTACCACTAGTTTCTTGGAACCGAGGTTTCCAATAGAAATGACATTGCGGTGTATTTGAATCAGCTCTCAATAGATCATACAATTGTCGATACACACATCTATCACTTCATATGGTAATCCGAGCCCGGCAACAATTTCTGAACTTTAGTGTAAGAAGTTGGGGCAATATTATCACTAGGAAGACTCTTCTTCAGCAAAGTAGTCATCTTATCAACACAACTCTCTGCTAAATTGTAAGCAGTCTTCATATTCATCAACTCGGTTGCAATTGCCAACGGGGATAGTTCATCGTCACAACCATTGTACAAAGACTTCTTCACTGCATTTAACATATCATAAAATCTATGTGCTTCGAGATTAAATTCCTCGCCGCTGTTTAAACCCACTTCAAAAGCTGGAATATTTTCTCTGAATGCATCGTTCACCATCTAAAATGTACCAAAATTATTTTCTATCTCTACAGGATATTCCACGCCTAAACCACCTTCAATGCGTTCACTAGTACTACCAATATTAGCCATACATTCAACTCCATCATGAACATTAGATTCGACACCCAAACCAGCATCAATGTGTTCACTAGTACTAGCAAAGTTAACCATAGATACATCCTCTCCATGATAGTACCATACTTTATAACCAGGCATAAATCTTTTACTATATAGATGAAGTCATACTTGTTTGACATGAATAAATATCATATTCCAACATTTAGTACAAGGGTAATACATCTTACCTAATTCAAGAGTTATGGTTTGATTACTGGCAAACTACATAAATTGTTGAATCCCTTCTGAATACTCCGAAGTTAGTAAGTTTCTTGCTGGATCAATTCTTTCTTGATCCATCCATGACCAAAACAATGTTTTTGACATCTTGGAACTAAATTGTATAAGTGTGGTGAGGATGGATGAAATTGCGTGTGTATATATAATGGAATTTTCCAACTGTTTCCAAAGGGTATTGACGACTTGCCAAATTTTTGGTTAAAAAAGTACAACATTTTAAAACGTGCTTATTTGCTATACTGGTGGCTGTCAAAATCGGCCATAAATGGTTGGAAACGGTCGGAAATTTCCAACCACCAATTTTATTTTATTTTTGTCAATACCGGTCATAAACTGGTCGGAATTGTTGGGTCATTATTTTTGAAAGGTTGTGGACCTCAAAAATAAATGTTTGAGTATGAATATAAATGAGCCTAAATTGTATGGGGTTTGATTGTTTTAATGGAAAAACATGTCAAAAGTCCCACATTGAAACTTTGGAATAAAAGTGAGTGGTATATATTAAGACATGGACATGTCTTTGTTCAAAAGACTAACACCCACTATGGAGTGTGTGAGAGAGGATGGAAAGACCATGCGCGCCGCCGCCGCCAAGCCGAGCCGGGCCAAGCCAGGCCGGGCCAGACTCAGGCTCAGACTCAGGCTCGGGCTTGGTCTTGGGCTTGGGTCTTGGCAATAGACCCCGAAGGGCTCTCCGTGCGCGATTAATTTTTTTGGGATAAATTTGTAAACTAAAATTTAAAATCAATTTTGGTTTGGTTTGGTTTGGTTCAATTTAATTGGTTCATTAAGTGAAGAAGATATTTTTCTTCTTCAACTTCGACGAAGACCGAGTCAGTGCAAACTTGAATTTCTAGTGTACCCACTTCCCACTACCTCAACTCACGGACGACTTGACTGTTTCAAACCTTGAGCTCGAGGTCTCCTCTATCTATATATACATACTCGACTTTGTAAGTTAAAGGTTAATCCTTTTTCTCATTCTGGAAAAAATTATGATATTTAATTCTCTGCAACCAAACAGTAAGTACTCGAGAATGTAACGTAGAGTTTTTGTTCGCTGGTTTAGATTTCAAGTGCTGTGAAATCAAAACAATATCAGTTTCATCCTATGATTTGATTGTCACTAAAAACTGCCACACATTGGGTAATAATTCGAGTTAAGGAAAGAGATTACAGAATCTCGACTCTGATTAACACACACTGTTTGGCAATTCATTCATTGTTAGTCCGCAGTTCCCTTTTAAGGGTTCTACAGTCTTAACTCGAATTAAAATCCTTCAGATTTGTGAATTGTTAGTGTGTTGTTGAAAGCTAGAATCTGTGAATCGTTGATTACAGGGATAAGCTTGAATCTGTGAATCGTTTGATTACACAGACTGAATCATTGCTTTGGTTTAATTGTATAAATCGCTCCATTTTTTTATTTCCGATCGATAAAAAGTTGAGATTTCGACAATCATAGGGTCTGTGAATTATTTCTAAAACGCTTACACGGACAACAACCAAACTGCTTGATTCTCTTTTCGTGAAATGCTAAGCTTTTACACGATTGTATGTACTTGCAACTCGTTTTCTAAAACGATTTAGCAAACTTATCGAATGTGAATTTTGCATTAAAATTTTGATTTTAATCTCTTACTGTGTTTGCTATCTGTTTGAAAACACATAAACAAACTGTTGTTTGATTAGTTTACTCAGTTGAATGCGCAAATGAACTTGCCTTCGTTGACTCTATCAAATCGTTTATAAGGATAAACTTTGATAACTGATACAATCTGTTTTATTGTGTCAGGGCAATGACGAATGAGGATGTTCAAAACGTCACTCCAAGCTCACAAATCGAACCAGAGTTGACGGATGAGACAGCTCGCAGAGCTTTGTTCCCAGCTTATTCGGAGAGAGCAGAAAAAGAGAAGGCTGAATTGGCTGCAAAAGAGAAAGCAGAAAGGGAAAAAGCTATGAGTGAGAAGATTGTTCATGTTCCTCCTACGCCTCCACCAGATTTTTCTTCTCTTCAAGCTTCATGCCAAGGCTTATTGTCTGAAAAGTTCAATGGCAAAAGCTGGAAGATGTGGTCAAACCAAATGAAGTTCTATCTTCATGCAATGCACCTCTCACGGTACGTTGAAGAGGATCAACCTGAAGTTGGAGAAGGATGTGGTGATGTTTACACCCTTAGAACTGTGGATGCTTGGAACCAAGGAGACTACATGACCAAAAGATGGATCCTAGATCGTTTAGTGGAGCTGTNCGTTTAGTGGAGCCGCTGTATGCTATTTACTGCGAGCAAAAGACTGCCAAATCCTTGTGGGCTGCATTGGTAAAGAAATACAAAGTTGAGGACGCTGGATGTAAAAAACATGCAACGACAAAGTTCTTGGAGTTTCATATGGATGATGATAAGCCATTCATAGAACAAGTGGAGGCTTTCCAGCAGATTTGTCAAGAAGTCACGTCAGAGGGAATGTCGATTTGTGAGATTTTCACGGTCAACTGCTTCATTGAGAAGCTTCCTCCAAGTTGGTTGATTTTCAAGAACTACCTCAAGCACAAGAGGAAGGTGATGATGCTAGAGGACTTGATTCAACAGCTGAATACGGAAAACATGAACCGTCAAGCCAATGGAATGCATGTCAATAAACATAGCGTGAATGTTGTTGTTCACAACAAAAACGTGGACAACAAGGGGAAAGGTAAGGCCTTTGCTAAGTCACCGTTGAAACCTAATGGGAAGAACTTCAAGAAGCAAGCTCCTGCACCAGCCCCTGCTGCTGAGAAGAAAAAGACCTTCAAGGGTAAGTGTCACTCTTCTGGGAAGCATGGTCACATGTCCAAAGATTGTCGCAGCAAAAAAAAAGGCAATAAACTATAAGGAAAATTTGACCGAGGCTGATCTTTGTGCTGTGGTTATGGAGGCAAACAATTGTCAAGAGAAGACCAAGGAGTGGTGGAACGATACTGGTGCTACAACCCACATTTGCAATGATAGGTTGATGTTCAACACCTATGAACAGGTCTGAAGAGACACTTCTCATGGGCAATGAAACTGCTTCCAAGATTGAAGGAAAGGGTTTGGTGGTGATAAGGTTGACCTCTGGAAAGCAAATCACGCTAAAAATGTGAAACATGTGCCTGACATGAGGAAGAATCTGATTTCCGGATCTCTGATGAGCAAGGGTGGTTTTTTTGGCTCATCTTGAGAATGATATTCTCACTCTCAAGAAGTGGGGCATATTCCTTGGAAGAGGTTATGTGTAGGACGGACTGGTTAAGATGTGTCTCCAACCAGTTGTCAAGCAAGAGAATAAGAGTGTTACCAAGAAAAATGTTGCTGATGTTTCTGAAAATGTTTCTGAGAATGTTTCTGAAAATATTGTAACCGATTCAATGAATAATATTAATCCCGTTGCTTACTTGCTTGAGTCTTTTAATATTTGGCATGAAAGGTTAGGTCATGTGAATTATAAATTGATAAACCGGTTAATGAATTTAAACCTAATACCAAAATGCAAAATGAGCAAAGAAAAATGTGAAGCTTGTGTACAATCTAAGCTCACAAAAACACCATCGCCCCAAGTCCAAAGAACAACCGCACCTCTAGATTTAATTCACACAAACTTATGTGACTTAAAGTATTGTCCAACTAGAGGCGGTAAAAAGTATTTTGTGACCTTCATAGATGATCGTACCAAATATTGTTATGTATATTTGTTACATAGCAAAGATGAGGCACTTAGTAAGTTCAAGGAATATAAGCTAGAAGTTGAAAATCAACTTAATAAGACTATCAAAGTAGTCAGAAGTGATAGAGGAGGGGAATATGATGGACGATTTAATGTTTTCTGTACGAAACATGGAATCATTCATCAAACAACCGCTCCATACTCACCGGAGTCTAACGGAGTTGCGAAACAAAAAAACTAAACTCTTAAAAAAATGATGAATGCAATGCTGCACGAATCTGGGTTGGCCCAGAACATGTGGGGGGAAGCATTGCTGACAACTAATTATATTCTTAACAAAATTTTGCACAAGTTCACCGGAAAGACACCCTATGAACTTTGGAAAGGTGTTGTACTTTCGTAGAAATACCTTAATGTGTGGGGTGCCTTGCAAAAGCAGCAGTGCCGCCTCCGAAAAAGGTCACGATTGGACCAAAATCTGTGGACTATATTTTCATTGGATATCCGCACAATAGTAGTGCTTATCGTTTCTTGGTCTATAAATCGGACATCCCAAATATCCATGTAAATACTATGATGGAATCACGTAATGCTTTGTTCTTCAAACATGTGTTCCCTTGTAAGGATAATTCACATCATAAGCGGACACATGAGCAAAGAGATGAAAGTGAAGCAAGCCCTTCTGGCACATCAACTCTCGAAGTTGTGGAGGAGGTAGAAGATGAACCTAGACGTAACAAGAGAGCTCGTAAGGAAAAATCTTATGGCGATGATTTCATGATGATTTTTCTCTGTGAGAATGAACCTAGAACGTTCACAGAAGCCATGACTACACCAAACACACCTTTTTGGAAGGAAGCTGTCAACAGTGAGATTGACTCAATTATGCAAAATCATACTTATGAGTTAACCGATCTCCCTAATGGCTTTAAAGCACTCGGGTGTAAATGGATTTTCAAAATAAAATTGAAAACTAATGGCTCAGTAGATAAGTACAAGGCTAGGCTCGTAGTACAAGGATTCCGCCAAAAAGAAGGCTTGGATTTCTTTGATACTTACTCTCCGGTAACGAGAATAACTTCAATAAGAATGCTGATTGGTATCGCAGCATTAAGAGGCCTAGAAATCCACCAAATGGATGTGAAAACTGCCTTTCTAAATGGAGAATTAGAAGAGGAGATCTATATGAAGCAACCCGAAGGGTTTGTTGTCCCCGGACAAGAAAACAAAGTGTGTAGAGTTGTAAAGTCATTGTACGGACTTAAACTAGCTCCATAACAATGGCATGAGAAGCTTGACAATGTAATGTTAGAAAATGGCTTCAACATAAACGAGTGCGATAAATGTATTTATGCAAAATGCACTAGATACGGGTATGTCCTTCAATGTTTATACGTAGATGATATGCTCATCATGGGTAGTAAGAAAGAACTTATCATTAGGACGACTAAGAACATGCTTAGACTGAAGTTTGATATGAAAGATATGGGTCTTGCAGATGTCATCCTAGGGATAAAGATCATTAGGACGACTGAAGGTATTACCTTATCTCAAGCCCATTATGCTGAAAGCATACTGCAAAGGTTCAAAACTTACTCAAACGGGACAGCAAAAACTCATGTTGATGCTCAACTTCATTTGACAAAAAACTCTGGTGAAGCGGTATCACAAGTGGAGTATACGAGAGTAATCCGGAGTTTGATGTACTTAACAAACTGTACTAGACCTGATTTAGCGCATGCAGTAAATGTACTAAGTCACTACACAAGTAATCCACGACATAAACACTGGAAAGGTATAACTAGAGTATTGAACTACTTACGTTATACCAAAGACTATGGCTTGCACTATGGTAAAGAACCTGCAACCTTGGAGGGATATAGCGATGAAAATTGGATATCCAACTCCAAAAACTCAAAGTCAACAAGTGGTTATATCTTTATAGTAGCGGGTGCAGCAGTGTCTTGGAAATCTTATAAACAAACAGTTCAAGCTAGGTCAACTATGGAGTCAGATTTCATAGCCCTTGACGCAGCGGCAGCAAAAGCAGAATGGCTTTGGAACTGGTTGGAAGATATCCCCGAGTGGGATAAACTTGTGTCAGCTATTCGCATGAATTGTGACAGTCAATCAGCGATTGCTTGGGCACATAACAGTTAGTATAATGGTAAGTCTTGTCATATTAGAAGACGTCATAAAACCATTAGGAACTTGATCACAACCGGGGTAATCAATGTGGATTATGTCAAATTGTGTGACAACCTAGCGGATCCATTTACCAAAGGGTTGGCTCGAGAACAAGTTCTAAAATCTTCAAGAGGAATGGGTTTGAAGCCTACAAACTAAGAATGAAGTTTGATGGAAACCCCACCTATATGACTGGAGATCCCAAGATGTAGGTTCAAAGGGAAAACTAAATCAAATGGACTTGGTGAACACTGTTAGAAATTTTAGTCTATACCTAGTTCCTTCAAAGATAAACAGTGTTACCTGTGTGTATGTATAAGGATAAGCATTGGCTTTTAATGATTCCAGAGTTTTATAATAGTGGAGTATGGTAGGATACTTCTGAAAAGAAACTAATGGCAGATCACCTAGTGAGTGTGAAATGTGGCCGTTTCTAGGAGAATGACGGTTAGACTAAATTCTCCAAGTACACTCATGATAAACCAGGAAATGTTCAAGGCAAAAATGAACATAAATAGAGAACAAAACTCTACCAGAAAATGTTGTTGCACGATAATTGTTGTCTAGGTTTACATTACTGTTCGGGTGGTTCAAGACATCATGTTCACCACCAAGCCAAGTAAATCCGACAGATATTAAAAATGATAGGTTCAAAGCTGAAAAGTGCAACCTATAAGATACAACTACATTTTTGCTTATACTCTCGAAAGTCTGTCTAGTCTAGTCAAGTTCGTGTCTAGTCTAGTCAAGTCTGTCAAAGTTTAGATAGCTTAGAGTATAGTTTTATATCGAGTCTGCATATGTCTAGAGTAATTTTTATTCATGTGGGGGATTGTTGGGGCAATTTTTTTGAAAGATTGTGGACCTCAAAAATAAATGTTTGAGTATGAATATAAATGGGCCTAAATTGTATGAGGCTTGATTGTTTAAATGGAAAAACATGTCAAAAGTCTCACATTGGAACTTTGGAATAAAAGTGAGTAATATATATTAAGACATGGACATGTCTTTGTTCAAAAGACTAACACCCACTATGGAGTGTGTAGAGATGATGGAAAGACCACGCGCATCTCCGGCTCGGGCTCAGGCTTGGGTCTTGGGTCTTGGCAATAGAACCCGAAGGGGTCTCCGCGCTCGATTAAATTTTTTGAAAAGATTTGTAAACTAAAATTTAAAATCAATTTTGGTTTGGTTCAATTTAATTGGTTCAATTAAACTGAATTGTTTGACCGGTTAAGTCTAGAAGATATTTTTCTTCTTCAACTTCGACGAAGACCGAGTCAGTGCAAACTTAAATTTCTAGTTCCTATTTTCGTGTACCCACTTCCCACTTCTTCAACTCACGGATGACTTGACTGCTTCAAACCTTGAGCTCGAAGTCTCTTCTGTCTTTATATACAAACTCGACTTTGTAAGTTAAAGGTTAATCCTTTTTCTCATTCTGGAAAAAAATCCGATATTCAATTCCCTGCAACTAAAAAGTTAGTATTCAAGAGTATAACGTAGAGTTTTTGTTTGCTGGTTTTGATTTCAAGTGCTGTGAAATCAAAACGATATCAGTTTCATCCTGGGATTCGATTGTCACTGAAAACCGCCACACTGCAAGTGATAATTCAAATTAAGGAAAGAAATTACAGAATCTCGACTCTGATTAACACACTGTTTGGTAATTCATTCACTATTAGTCTACATTTCCCTTTTAAGGGTTTTACAGGAATTATAGTCGGTTTACCGAAACATTTCATTTCTTGTAGTGACTTGGCATTAAATTAATTTGGCATTAAATTAATTTCGTAGCTAAAGGTCTGATAAGCAAAGAGGAGAGTATTGAAATCCTACGTAAACCTAAATCCAATTTCACTCTCGTTCTTTCTTAGCAAAAAGGCAGCACAGTTGCTACTAATTTTGTTAAGACATATTCCACACCTTTAAATAAAAAAATTTATCGACCATCCATTTCCGGTAAATCCAAATGAGAACTCATTCCATTGAGTTTCTCTTTTCTCTTCACCTCTTCTTAAACCGAACCGAATGTCCAAATTGAAGTGTATAATTTGAAAAGTTTATTCATTCGGCCCTGAGCCTTTTCATAAATTCGGAGAACATTGAGAATGGCTCGAGATTGATCCAAATAGTAGATAAGAGCATCTCCAACAACGAAATGCTTAGGTTAAGTTTTTTATAATTAAAATATTATTATTTTATATTTTATTTTATTTTTTATTTAAATTTAAATTAAAAAAAATGTAGTGTCCAATAGAAAGTTGACACGTGGCAAGAACTCATCTCTTAAAACTCTTATTTAAGAACCCTTCTCTTAAATTTCTTAAAAATAATATTATTTTAATTTAAAAACCCCTTATTGAAGGTGGTCTAATATATTCTATTTTGTCTGATCATGTGTTGTTTTTCATATTTCCAATTCATAAAAATATAGAATATAGAAACAAAAAAGAAAACTGAAACGTAGAATATAGAAATAAAAAGGGATTTATATATAATAACAATGGTGAATCGATGATGATTCATCAGAAATCATCAGTTATAAATAACAATGGGACTTTTCACGTTATGAGTACCGTCAGACCAGACTAGGTTTGTAGACGACGGCACTCCAGAGTCATGATTGCTTCCTGAAACAGTGATGCAAATAGATTGCTTCTCGTTCACTGTTGTAAAAGAGAGAACACTTGGTGTGACGTCGACGCTGAGCTTAGATCCATGACCTGCGACTACCTCTGATTTGTATGTAGAGTTTGGCATGCCGACGTTAGTCAAGGTTCTGTTGAAAGTCACAGTGAAAGGGCTCTCAGATCCTGACAATCGAGCCGTCATTGAAGGATAGTTGAGGTTTCTTGGTAAGATTTTGTTTTCTTCGGAGCAAGTGGCGGTTTCACCGGAAATAAGTTTAAGGGTTTTCAAAGTGTAGTTCAAGGCACAGAGAAAGGCGATGTGGTCTGCTTGTTCCAATTCATATACGAGTCCAGGATTTAAAGCGGCTATCGGGTCAACATGTCCAGCTCCATAAGCAAACTCAGTCGATGCAATGCCAGCTCCAATAGCATTTACCGGCCAAGCTGCAGAGATACGCAGCCACGCCTGTAACGTTTTGACATACGCAGCCACGCCTGTAACGTGCGGACAAGACATTGAAGTTCCGGAGAGAACAGAGTACTTCACATGTCTGGTGTCATTTAGGGACGGTTCAGCATCAGGTGAATATGCAGCGAGGATCTCCACTCCCGGTGCTGTTATATCTGGCTGAAATTCATCCACTATTGTGTTTCAGACCAGACAGATAAAAAGAACCGAGATCATAAATGTTTTGTGTTTACCTTGAGAATATCAACAGCGATGGTGTTCGGACCACGAGAAGAAAAAGAAGCAATGACAGGGGATGTCCGATTAAAGATTGCTTCTGTTTTCAGAATAGCCGCTTGCGGAGAACTGAGAAAACAAACAATGAGATTTCAGCATAAAGATGGAACAATCTGGAACAGATGTATAAACATAGAGGATATAATCGTTTACTTTGCAGACTTAATGTAAGAGAGGAGAGACTCAAAGTCTTTTTCTAGCAAACCAGATGCAGGTAAAGGGTGAATATAGGCGACGTCTGGTCTAGGGGTTTTAAAAATGATTGCAATAGCTCCAACTGATTTTGCTATCTCCAAACCAGCCGGATCACCACAGACTAAGATCTTTCCCATCACTCGGGATTCGTTTATACACATTGGCTGCTTACAAAGCCTGAAAAATTAGTTTATCTCATTGCCTTAAAAATATGTTTTAAGAAAAAAAATATAGATCATCATCAAAAATTAAGATACTGTTTTGTAGAGAGGAAGTTACCCAGCCGTTTCTGCGTCACAATTAGACGAAGCCGCAGAGTTTCCGTACGCTAGAGGATATTTCGTTCCTTTCATATCGAAAGCATTCACTGACTTACCCTGTAAAGAAAAATAACAGAGGATTAATTGGTAACATAGAATACCATGATCATAGATATGAAAGTGGTACTTGCTACTTACGACAAGTATCTCTCCGTTTCCGGGAACCACTTTAGTGACAAACCCTCTGTTTGTGGTGCTGGCTGCAACGGTTAAAATCCACGGTGCTACGCCCGTGACTGTGTTCGGACCTGGACCGCTGTTACCTGCAGATTTTACAGTGAGAATCCCTTTGGCCATAGCGTGAAAAGCCCCAATAGCGATCGTATCATTTTCAAACACACGCGCCCTTTTATCCCCGAGAGAGACTGTGATGAGGTCTACACCGTCAGCAATAGCGTCATCAAATGCAGACAATATAGCTTCCGAGTTACAGTCTTTGAAAGCGCAAACTTTGTAAGCGGCTATTCTAGAGGCTGGAACGCCACCTCTTACGGTTCCATAGCCGATTCCAAAGAAACTTGTGTCCATAACTGCATTTCCAGCTGCTGTGGAAGCCGTGTGTGTGCCGTGGCCTGAAATGTCCCTAGTACCTTGGCTTGTGTAGTCTCTAGCCCCAATCAGCTTGCTGTAAAATGACTTACAGATCATTAACTTCCAACATCTACAATTCTATAGTCTATAGAGTCTCAAGAGACAGAAAAGTAAATTTACTTGTTGCAAATGAAGTTTTCGCCGCCGGAACAAACACCTCTCCATTTCTTTGGAGGAGGACTAAAACCTTTGTCGGAAAAGCTTTCTGATTCAGGCCAGATTCCAGAGTCTAAGACTCCAATTATGGTATCACTCTCCACACTTGGATTCCGCTGCGTCTCTTTTCCGTCCTTTAGCCCCATGAAGTCCCAAGACGCGGTCGTTTGGAGTTTTAGTTTCTGGTTCGGAAACACAGACACAACTCCTTCCATATCTAACAATAAAAGGAAGTGTTTTAAGCGTGGTTAAGTCAAATATTCTAGCTCACGTTTACACATGAAAGAAATAAATCTATATTACATATAAAACTTTTTTTGCAAAAATGCAAATCATCTGAGTATATCCTTAAAGAATTATTGAGGTCTTAAAGAACATTTACGGGCTACTCGTTCTCGTTCTGACTCAGTGAGATAGGCTGCAAACCCGTTGAAACTCCTCTTGTAACTTCTCACCAAACGACCTTCGATCGAGCTAGAGTAATTATATATATATATATATATGTCATTTTTAGAATCCTCATCATTTTAAAGCAATAATGATTTAATCAAATCACACCTCTCTCCGGCGAGCTCTTGAAGAATACTCATGTGATGCGACATTGGTGTGTAGTCCACTCGAGAAGGAAGAGAACCCATGTAGACGATATACACCTTAATCAATCGATAATCATCATGTATAATGGATAAGCATATATAGCTACAAACAAGAGACTAATTTTGATGATTCATATGATAAAATACCTGTTTATCTCGATGAACATGTGTGACTGCTAAGACTGAAGAATTTAAGAACAACAAGACAAGAACAAGGTTACATACGAGGAAGCCAGAGAAAGCTCCTCGTTTAGCCATCTATAGAATTCTTTAAAGTTGGTGTGTGGTTTCTCTGTGGATCAAGATGGAAGGATAGTTTTTATAGTAAAAATTATACATTGACCAAGACATCAAATAGAAGGAAATCTCTACAAGTTGCGAGTAACAACAAAAAGTATCAAAGAAGAAAACAAACCGAAACCAAGGTGTGAAGTAGGACAAGACCTTTGTTTTGAGAACATGGCATTTGAAAAAGATTTGTCTATTTTGTTTCTTTGCTTGCAGAAGACTCTGTAAGTCAATAGAGAGAAACCCAACAACTTTTCAGGCCCATTAAGGCTTTAAAATACATGAAGCCAAGTCCATCAACAAACTAGCACATAAAGACAAGCCCATTCCGCAGCCAACGCCTTCAATCTGGCATCGTGATCTTATCTCTGCAACGGTTTTATAAAACTCTTCTATAGAGCAATGATGTAATCGACCTAATTAAGCTTGAATGATAATAATATCATTACTTAGTTCTCATTTTTTTGAACTTATTGAAATTTTAAATTAGAAAAATCAAATATGTGACTATGTACATTCTTTTACATGGCAAAAATATACAAAAACTTTTGTACAAACTTTAAAATTGCGTAATCTGATTATGAGCATCATTATGAATTGAAAGTAATTATGTTTAAACTAGTTTATAACCCGCGTTACACTGCGGAGTTTTTTTCCCTAAAAACTATGTTCAAAAATTCATGAAAAGTTGTTTTGAAAAATGTTGAAAGTGTTTTGAGAAATAGAAACGTTTAGAAAAAGTAATAGATTGTCAATAATATAGCACTGAAATAAAAACAAAAAGAGTTAAGCACATATAACATCCAAGTCGGATTACAGGAAAGGACTTAGGCCAAGATTGAAAATGCCCAGAGGAACGACTTTTCTCAATTAGTGCATCACATTGTTTCAGTTTTTCCTCAAATTTGTTGGCAATTGCATAAGAATTGGCTGAATTCCCAACTGCTAATGGCTGAGATTCCAAGCGGTCTCTCAATCGTGTCATAGCAGGCTGCTTCATTTAGTTATGTTCCAAATTTCTAATTTTAGACTGCATATCAGATTAAAATAAAAAGAGAAAAATGAATGGCATTGCTATCATGTTTAAAGAGGACTACGTGGAATCAGTTCCAGTACCAACAATTTTTCTTTTTAAAGCACGTGCTTAAGATAAAAGTCAAGAAATCATGTCCAAAAGTATAGAAAGTAAATATAAAACATAGAGATTTTGAATGGTCAATTCTTGTTGTTGCACTTGCAACTTTCACGATAAAAGTTGAGGTATTTCATTTCTTAATTCAGAATTCTTTCTCCTTTTATAATTTATGTTTGTCTGCAACCATTGTATTAACTGATAGCATGTAACAAACAAGTAAATCACAAAAAAAAACATGCAAAGTATCTCTAAATTTCATGTCATGTATTTTTTACCTTACCATGTCCAATATGTAAGGGGGACCTGATATGAACTTTACCCCTAGTCACCTTGATATGCATGTCAAGCACTACCTCTGTATTGTTACATCTGAGCACAGAGCCACCAGTAAAAATTAATTCTGTGTAACAATATGTTGGCAATAAATCTCCTTCATACGTCTATGTTACATGGCAAATGCTAGCTATATATTAACCAATAACAAATTGAGAACTTCCTGTCAAAAGGTTGGCATCATTCATCTGCTACACAAAGCTATATTTTTCCCAATTGTGAAGTTGTTTAGATGCATATACGTGGACATGAAAATCTCAGTTAAATAAAATCAATATGTTACCACAAAATTTTGCTCTGGAATATGAAATATGGATTAAGCTCCCCCTTCAGATGGTTCAAACCTAACCTTGGATTAACAATCGCCACTGAAGAGAGATTAAATAGATGGAGGAGGAAGAAACCGAAGAGGCGATTAATTTGAAAGAAGAAGCGGAAAAGCGATGATTATTCTGATTGTGGATCCTTATTTAGACCTAATATTGATCTGTATTTTTCTTTTAATTTGATTGGCTCATTGAAGCTGATGTGACAGTTTTAGAAGACTCTAAATTGCTGATGTGTGGCACTATGGAGAGACATAGTCTTCTTTTATATATATAACTAGTTGGTAACCCGTCCTTCGGGTGGGATTTATATCATTGTGAATTAAGTTATAAATATATGAAAAAATCGATGT
>OVBA01003258.1:0-28965 GCA_900406435.1 Lepidium aucheri | reverse complement strand
GCCCTTGGAGCATCCAGAGTTTCTTTCTTACTTCTTTTTTCAAACTCGGCTTTGTTCGTTTCTTTCCAGTCGACAAAGTTAGCTGCACGATGGAGAGCATCATCGAGGGTGTCAACGGGATGAAACAACTCCTGTCGAAAGCTTGATTTGGGCCAAAGCCTCATTTTGAGCGTGCAAATTGCGACCTCGTCGGTGATGTTTATGCTTGACGACCTTACTTTTTTGAATCTCGCCAGGTAATCCTTCAATGGTTCGTTGCGTTCCTAAAGGGTTGCGAACAAATTATCAGCGGATGTTCGCTTTTGTATGAAGATTGAAAAGTGTTTGAGAAAACCCTCTGCGAGTTGTTCGAAGTTATCTATTGATCCAACTCTTAGCGAGGAGAACCACTCTAACACTGGTCCGGTTAGGTTTTCAGTAAAAATCCTGCAAAGCCCTATATCCCTTTCCTCGTCGTTGTAATGCGCCTTTACCGTAGTGAATCAGAATATCCTTAGGTGGGCCACCAGATCGGAATCTCCTGTATAGGAGGGAAACTTGATGTTTCCTATATCCTTAATTGCGGCGGTCAAAATCCGCCGTGTGAAAGGGGATTGTCTCGTCGATTTCACCACTCTATGGATGTCGGGGGCCAAGGTCGTCGCCCGGTGAATTTGAGACCTCATTTGTGCGTGCTCTGCTTGCTGAGCAGCGAGGAGGGTGCGCATTTCTTCCAGTTCTTTGGCTATGCCATTTCCCTGGGGCTCCTTGTATTGGTCGGCAGTTTGGCGAGCGTCGCTTTCCTGCGCCTCTTCGTCGGCTATTCGATGCTCGGAGCTCTCATGCTTTCGTTCGTTTTGGCTAGTTCCCACCGGGTTCACCAGTGGATCAGCAGGTTGCTGGTTGTGTTGCCGGGGGAGCTGGGCTTGGAGCTGATTAAATCGTTGATCCTGGGCGTTAAGCCTCTCAAGGATTTGATTCGTTCATCGATTATTCTGCTCGACCAGGTCTGCCATCATTTGCTGCAGGTCGATTAGGGTTTGTCCCCGTGTGTTTGCGGTATTCGGCGGTCGGCCCATGTTTGATGTTGTCGGTACGTCGCTCTGATTGTTCGACTGATCCATTTTTGCCGTTTGTCGATTTACTTTGCGATTGAAATTTTTTCGTGCCCACGGTAGGCGCCAAAATGTTGATGCTAAGACTCAACACTCGTAAGAATCATGGAACTTTGAATCGAATACTTTATTATTAGACAAAAATTGATTACATATGGAGGTCGAACAAATCCTTTGCTTGGCTCCCAAGCTCTAGGGTTTTCTCTTCCTCTCCGTTTTTCTATCTCTCTTTTTGAGGTTATGGACTATTATTTATAGGCTTTTAGACCTAGGGTTTCGGGGAATATTCTCTCGAGATTCTCCAAGATTTTCGGCGAGCATGGAGAAGGTTGGTTGCTCGCTTAGTCGGCTACGCTCTTCTAGGCTTCGCGTGCTCGCCCCCAAAGATGTTACGAGGCTCGCCTAATCTCCTGCTCGGCCCATCTTCTCTAATCCATTACTATTGGGCCTCTTAAGGATTTTGGGCCTGGTACCAACACTGGCTATATCTTTACGAGTCTATACTATGTTCTGTTTTAAACTATTAAGACATGAATGCAAGAAACTAAACAGTGCAATGAGGGCGTTCTGGTGAAATAACAAGGAAGAGGAAAAAAGATCTATGGGGTCTCATGGAGCAAACCCTGTAAAACCAAAAAAGATGGTGGCCTTAGCTTCAGGGGTATCGAAATTTTTAACCAGGCTTTTTTTGGCCAAATAAGCCTGGAAACTACTATATCAACCTGATTCTCTACTGGCTCAAGTTTATAGATCCCAATACTATAGGCACTCAGACTTCTTCCAAAGTGCAATAGGAGAATGACGCACTTACGTGTGGTGAAGCACCCTTCATGGTAGGGATCTATTTTCTAGGGATTACTTAGACAAAGTAGAGATGGAATAGATTCTTATGTATGGACGACCAGCTGAACTTTAACGAACACCCATAAGAAAGGAACTATGTTTTAACGGTTATCTTAAGGTTGAGGACATGATTGTGGATCATGCCTCAAAATACCAAACTCACTGCCACCTTCCATCCTAATGATGTCCGTCGCATTCAAAACTACCTACCACATACAGGTCAATCTGATTATTGGTCATGGAGCTATACAACATCTGGAAACTACTCTGTAAGAAGTGGAAATTGGTTGGGAAACAGAATAGAAAACAACAACCTCCTCTCGACTCTAACATCTACTGATCCTAAAATCATGCTTAAACAGATTTTGGAATTTGAATATACCTCAAAGAATCAAAAATTGTTTTAAGAGCATTATCTGGAGGTCTTGCGGTGCACCAATGGTTTAAACAAAGAACCATTATAGACAATGACATATGTCATATTTGCAGAAGCCCACCAGAATCCATCAACCACATGATTTTCTGATGCAATCAAGCGAGAGAAATTTGGGATCTTACAGACGTTGCTGCTGCAACATCTGGATTCTTCAAAACCTTAATCACAACCAATTTCTTCCTTCTTATTATGACCCCTCAGATTTCCTCATTGTTAAGCCAAATAAGAACCATCTTTCTGTGGATTTTACGAGGAATTTGGAGACGTAGATGTAAACATATATTACAAGGAAACTAGAAAGACCCTAATCAAGATGTAGCTGACATATTTAGGGAAGCTGAATTATTGCTGTCCCTTCAGAATTGGCAGGGCAATACATACTAAAGGCTTTTTACAATGAGAGATGACAATGAACCCACAGTGGACAAAAGCCACGATTACATGTTATTTTGGAAGCTGCATTAGAACAACTCTAACTTTCTTGATGGTGGTGCCTGGATTCTGCACAATAAGAATGACTCGTCCTATTTTCACGCCAGGCACTCACTTCCACGTTTGGACACTAAACTTGCTTCAGAATTCTCAGCAAAAATAGGTGTTTTGAACACTTTAGATGACTTTAGAATCCACTAGGTGGAAATCCAGATTGATAATGATTCTTTATTCCAGGCAATATCCTAGCCACACCTTCGGCCTAGGTTCAGAACTTGGATTACCTTTGTATCCTTTACTCTAAACTCTATCTTAGACCATATGCTCACTAGGATTAAAGCTTCTGACAACTCTTGGCGAGAAGAATTGCTAAAAGTGTTATAGTTTATGGACGCCACAATGACTACATAGCCAGGGAACTACCGACGTGGTTACTCATTGACCTGGCACAATAACTTTGCCATGTCCCTGTACAAGGTCAGTAATTGGTCACTAGTTTTCCTTTGCCAACAGAACTCTCTTGCTTTGGCTGTGAGCTTTCCCCTGTTTCTTCTTGTACCTCTTACTCCTCACCTATACTGGGCCTTATCCCCTTATCCTTTAACTGGCCTTTTAACCATTTCATAATTTTGGCCCTTTTCAGTTCATAGCCCAATCACATACCTATTCCCCACGACCACACTTTTAATAATATCAATATTCCGGCCCAAAACAACCCTTGCCCACCATATAAACCGCTGTTGACTCTTGGAATCATGTCTCTCTCCACGCCTCCAAAACCTTAAACATTTAGCCTCTAAACTTTCTTGTAACTTAATTATTATTCCTTTCTATCCTATCCTTTTTGTCTTATGCCTCGCAAACAACAAAAATTTTCTTTAATCTTCCCCATAATCCCATCGTTACACCCTAACCATAGAAGTTTGTTATCTTTAGCCAAATCACTCCGTGAAAAATGACCTCTGACTACTGGTGAACACTCCCCATTGTCCCTCATTGGTCACTTGGATATCTTCATACATGAAAAGCAATTTTAACACCAGCATAATATCATCACGTTTTCTCTGCATAAAATGGTACTTTGTACAAGACAATCATTACAATCAAGCTCCTATCTAAGTGGTATGCACCACCATTTTAACTAATTATATGGCTCTACTCATGTGTTTATTAAATACTTGTATGAGCAGGCGCTTTGACACAATAACAATCTCTTAACTTAATTTGATCTCTAACATCACTCACACAAACTTTTCACATGGAAAGCAATGACTAGAACTCCCTCAATCAATTCCACCTTGACAGATACAATCCAGAAATCTACATCCCACACCATGCCTACACCAGTAGCCTTGCACGTAACAGACTAAGTGTGGTGGAAAGACTACTCGATCTCTACTCCTAGGACCTTCAAGAGCTTATTAACTTCTTGCCAAGAGAGTGGAGGATGAATTCCTCAGTATACGAGCGCATTATTGATATTGAATTGCATAGTTTTCCTTCACATTGTGAGTGCAACTTGCATGCATTTTACGCCAACAACATGTTTTCTTCAGAGAATGGCATGGAAATTTAAAGATGGGAAGAATGCATGCCTCCAAACTTCTTAACAATACCACCTCTCTGGGTACAACTACTTGACTTCCCACTCATATACACATCCATTACTTTTATCCATATGATTGCTAGCACTATTAGAAATGTTTTGGATGTGGATGTTGATATTCAGGAAGCTTCAACAACCTGACCCTTTTTGGTCCAAGCTAAAATCCAAATCCACATTCATGATTGCTTGCAATTCTTTTGTTGGTCTCGATTTTATAACAGAGACAGGATAATGGTCCGTTTTCACTTTGAATGGTCACACGACTCTGTTTCAAATGTCAGAGATTAACTCACCAAATCAGCCATTTCCCTTACATTCCTCAACCACATGAACATTTCCACTTTCCTATACCTCATAGCACAGATGATAGCCACTTTTTGGCTAGTGGAGTCTCGGTAACATCTCTCTCCCCAAGTCTGGACTCCATAATAACTCAACCTCTAACAACTATAGCAAAACCTGAACAAGACAACATCTAAGCCATTCACAACACAACGATAACTTTTACCGATCTCCTTGATCACGCCATGGACTGGGAGTGGAACAACAACAATATGACAATGATCCATCAAGACCTAGCAACTAATTAAGATCAGCAGGGAATCACGAACCTTCTCAATCTGGCTTCCAAAAACCGCAACTTCTCCACTAGTCTCTGATGCAGTGCTCTATGTTTCTACCCTGATCCCTCGGATAGGGTGTTCTTCTTATCACCATTTACATTCGGTCTTTTCTCCCTCTAATCCGTTTAGTTGTTTATCTGTTTGATTATGCTATGTTTCCTTAGTTTGTTGTTCTATTATGTCCTCTTTACCTTCTTTTTGCGTATCTTTTCGTTTTCTAGTCTTTTTAATTATGTTTATATTTTAGTTACCTACTTATGTATCTTCTCCTAATATTTTAATATAATCTTATGTTTCATGGGTAAAAAAATTAACACAAAATTATATCAAGACTAATATATTGAATTAGATTTTTTTTGTCTCAACTTGAAATTATAGTAGGATAAGCAAAACAAAGTTCAAAGATTAATCCAATTACACAGGTGAGTAATGCTAAGTACTCAAAAACCTTAAATTTATAAATGATATCTTAATGCTTGTATAGAGTGGTTTTAAAAGAAAGTAAGCAGCCTCAAGAGCCATCAATCTGAGAAGGATATGATTCCTGAGATTTCATCATAGATACTCTTTGACTCTTTCTTGGATGAGGCCTCTTCTGGTTTCGAGTTCCTCTTACGTTGTGCAGCTGTTTGAGCTGATTTCACATTTTGGTTGTGTATTCGATGCAGTATGGAGTTTAGTTTGAGTGCATTTGTGTTAATTTTTGTAGCTATCTCCACTTCCATAGGTGCCAAAATGTCATTAATGGTTATACATATATTGTATATCGAGGTATCTAGCTTTGTTGTTATCTAAATGGTGGAGTATGGCAGTTGTGTTACCAATGAGTTAGACATGTTGGAATGGCTCTATGTTGAGGTATTGCTTTCACTAGTTATGCTCTCCTCCATTTCTGTTGTCATCGACTGCATAAAGTATTTTGTGGGCATCAAGATGTGAGGACAGAAAGATATGTTATGTGTGAGTTGCTGGTAGTTGTAGCAGAGCCTTGAAATCCAGTCATAATAAAATTCCATCTGAAACCTGTCACCATTTTGGCAATAGATGATCTCAAAGTACCTTAGCATATCCTCAATATAGATTTTGATTTTGGCTTGCACAAGAAAGGGTCTTGTAAATGATGTTTCATGAAGATCAACTTCCAAAACATCCCTACGTCCTTGCTATTGTGCACACAATAGCTTCAAATGCTTATTGCAAGCAGAGGTTGTGGATTTGGATCCACAGTTCAAGAGTTGTGATAAACCTCGATATTGGATAATCCTCCCATTTTTGTATTGCAAATGGCCAGCCATTATAGATAATTGGTTTCTATTCGAAGAAAATTGTTTAAATCTTCTTTTGAAATGAAGAAGAGTTGTGCAAACTCCTTATCAACTGTTCTTCCTTTTACAGAGGATTGCATACACGAGTCTTTTGGGAGATCCTTCGTTAACCCTTGAATTTTCTGCTCAAGCAGGTTGATTGGGTCCATAATGAGGCTTATTCTATTCTTAGTCAAAGATTCTTTGTAAGTGTTATGTGGAAGGGAAATCTCTTGGTTATGCCTCCCCAAGTGGAACTGGTTCAGAGCTTCCTGAATGTTACTATCCATAACTGCTAATTCTATTTGTATGAGTGATGGTTAGAAAGCTCAAAACACCTTTTTATATCCATGGAGAAGTGAATCTTCATAATTGTAGAGAATTTGTGTGCCAATGCCTATATTCATTTGAAGATCTTGGGAGCTTCAATGTTGCATGTCAACTTATAAGTTACCTTCAGCCGTCATTGCTTTACGTTTACCAAATTTGTTGCTTTGATCTTTGAATTAATACTCCCTCTGATTGGTTTAACCCCTCAAAATAGGATACTTGGCTAAGCTTTAGGGGTTAACAAAAGTGGTTCACGCTAACTAAGGGAATAAGATGTACTTAGCCTAAATTAGAATATAAAAGAGGTTATAAATGTAAAAAGTAGACTCTATAGAAAATCATTACATATATAAGAGAGAAATAAAATCAAGTGAAAAATAAATAAGACAAAAGCTTCTAGGACTCTTAGATAACTAGAGTTTACTTGAGGTTTGACCTAGTAGATTTGGGCTTAAACTAAATTAAAGGCTAAATATCTTAAATACTTTTGGGTTTTGGGTTATTGATCTAAACCCAAAAGCAATGAATTTATGGACTTTAGGTTTGAGCGGTTGGGAAATGGTGGGGAGAAAAGATGAGGATAAAGGGAACCTTGGAATCAAGTAAGGGGAACTCTAAGCTATGATGAAACCTATAGATAACTTAGACTGAAATAGTGATGAAGGAAGTCAGACTTTATACTATCCTGGGCATAATCTACAAGATTGGTGGACTCATATGATTTCACTTGTGTTAGTATTCTTTTATCTTTTTGTGGATGAAGGTAGAGGTAGTCAGCTTGGTTCACCCCTTGCAATATAATCCATATATCTTGCTTCGTCGATGACACTTTTGGTAATCATATAGGTTTTCTTGTTAGCCTTAGGAGAGATGCCCTTAAACTCTGTGTATAAATTCTCTTGAGAGGGCCATGATCTTGCTCACTCACGACTTATAACTAGGCTAAGATTATGGTTGTTGTTTTGCATTAAAAAGGGCCTTGTTATCAGTTTCCACTTCTACCCTAGTGATCTTGAGATCAAGAATGCTTGACATAACCCATTTTAACCTTCAAATGCTAGTTTCATGTATGAAGAAGGAGCTTTAAGTACATGTCTAGCATGAAAATTGGTTCATTGTTACGTCTGAGAATCCATGCTCCTCCATAAAGAACATGGCCAACTTTCCAAGCTATTTTCCAAGATATGATGAACTCATCTAAGGTGATTCTTCCTCCAAGACTCTATTTTCCTATATCTCATTTGCGATTATGCTCTGTTACTTTGATTAATCTGTTCCCAGAGATGAGTTTCCTACAACAAATCATTTATGACCTCTTGTAGGTTTGGTTAGATCCCTATTATTACTTTAGAGTTTCTTGCATTCCAAATTGTCCATATAATCCATGGAAACCTCTTTAAGTTGCCATGATCAGTTGTATGTTGTATATTCCTTGAGATAAGGTAAGTAAGGTTTGTATGAAGTGATGTCTCTGAGAATCTTCCTTGTGGTAGTGGTACATTTGCAAGAGCCCACATTTGTTTCATCGAAGGGCACCAGAAGAGGCAATGATTGATTGTTTCTGATTATGTTTGCAGATCATGCATTTGTCTTCTTGGATAACTTTTCTACTTTTCAGTCTTTCTCTAATTGCCAAGGAACCTGATGTTGCTCTCCAAAGAAACATCATGACTTTCCTAGGTGCATTCAGGTTCCAAATTTCCTTCTTCAATAAATTGGTGTAGTTCATTGTACCTTGTGTAGTTGAGTTATTGTCATTAGAGGCTCAATTTGCTAGCCAATTCTCAATCTTCATTATATTTCCCTGATGCATGATAGCCCCAGATCCTTGAGTTCTCTTCTGTTATGCATGATAGAGTATCTAGGATTCTTCTTGCATCTGCTTCATGGGATGTTTCTTTGACCTTATAAGTATTCTAATCAGAACCTGAAACAATTTAGAGACCTTCAAACGTACATTGAAGATTGGATTTTTACTAATTGGTGGTCTTGGCTGATGGTGGAATATCATGTTTGTGGTCCACACATATGTCAATTTACCGTTATCGATTTATTTTACTAATACTTTTGCAAGTAGGTCTCTACCATGGCATATGCTTCTCTAGGCATAAGAAGGCCTTATTCCTTTTCCACAATCCAAAATGTTTGAATTCCTGAAGTAGCAAGATTTGTAGAGTCTAGCAATCAGAGAAGTTGGTTGGGTTAGCATTTTCCATGCTTGTTTTACTAGTGAAGCCTGGTTAAACTTACTAATATCTCTGAATCTTAATCCACCTTCATCTTTGGTTTTACATAGCTTGGACCAGTATATCCATGTGATCTTTTTCTTCTCTTTGGATGAGTTTTCCTACGGTAAAGACTCCTTGCGTTTCAGAAATGATCCTAGGCAACAATGGCAGGAGTCTTTGATGTTTCTGGTATTTGGTTTTTAGGGATTAAGACAACATGTGTAAAGTTCAATTTCTTTGGGGAACTTCCCTGTTTTAAACGCTCTTTTAACTTCTTCAATTACTCTTTTCCCAACAACTGGCCAATAAGTTTGATAGAATGCTCCTTTTATGTTGTCTTGTCCTAGAGAGCTCTCTTCCTTGATACTAAGCACTGCATGTTTGGTCTCATTGTATGTTATTAGAGCCAAAAGCTTCTCATTTATACTACTGTCAACTTTGGGCCTCATATCTTGTAGTATATCAGTTATTCTACTTGGCCTTGTTGTTTGGAAGAGTTCTTCAAATAATTAGCTGCTATATCTCCTTTAGATCCCTCCTCAAAGTGTGTTCTCTATAGCTTATCTTTTAGGCAGATAATTATGTTTCTTATTTGCTAGAAATTAACCCACTTGTGAAATTTTTTTGAGTTCTGATCTCCTACTCAGAGCCACTATTCTTTGCTTTTTTGTTCCAGAATGCTTCCTCCTTTAAGCAGAGTTGTTTCAACTTTGTCTTAAGTGATACAATTAATTGTTGGTTGGGAGTTCTCTTAGTTACTTCCTCTTCCAATTGGCTCTGGTTTTTTCAATCTTCGTAGCTGACTTTGTAATATTTGTTTCTTCCATTGGGAGCTCTTTCTTGCATTTATCTAAACACTCATATACCTCCATCCACGGATCATCTTCATAATTGAGTCAAGAGTTCGTTATAATTAGCTCAAAGCCTTTCTTTTTGATTTATCTCTTATCAAAACAGAATCTCTTATGGAAGGTTGTATGTTCAGATATGAAGGTGGTATATAATGGCATGTGGTCTGCCCCATGGTTGGAAGATATGATGTATTTATCTTGGAGAAAATTATGAACCATTCAGGATTCCCCAAAATGGTGGTCCAATCTGCATTGTATCCACTCATTTTTTCTTGTTCCCATCCATGATATTCTTGGCCCTGTGTTTAGGGCCTCAATTATTCTACAATTCCTTATCAAGGACTTGAAAGTAGTAAATGTAGACTCTGATCTCTAAGGTCCACACAGTTTATTATCGTTACTTACTATCTCATTAAAGTCATTGATGAGGAACTATAAAGAAGATCTTTGCTCCCCTATTGACTTGATTTGGTCCCATATTGTCGATCTTACGTGTTTTACCGGATGTCCATATATGAAGGTTATAGGAAAATGATAGTTACCTATTGTGATATGAGAATCTATGAAGTTACTATAAGCATATTGAATATAGAGATTTGTGTGTGTTTTCCACATGATAGCCAATATTCCACTTAAACTAGTAGGATGAACAGTGGAGAGTTGGTTAAATCATGTCCATTTCTAAATAGATTTTGTGTATTAGTAGTCGTTCTTCATCTCCATGAGGAACATTAAATCTGGAAATAGTTTGTTACTTATTTTCTTGAAGCAACAAACTGTCAGGGTGTTTCCCAGTCCCTAACAATTCCAACTTAGGACACTCATTGTTGCTTGAGTGGCTTTAGGATAACCACCATACCCATCTGTTAAGGCAATCTTTTTGCAATCATTAGTTTGGCCTCATCGTAGTGTATTGTCTATTTCTTGTTGGGGCCATAACTCGAAGAAACTTCCTCATCCTTGTTATGTTGTAGAGGAGTGCTTATTATAGTTAGTTTGTTGTCTGAATATGCCTTGTTTTTCCTCCTTATTTTGTAAGTATGTCTGAGTATCAAATCTTTTTTACAAGAACATGTTGTTGTCTCTGATGGAGTTGTATCCACTAGCTTGTTGGTTTCATTTGTTGGCGGTGCCTTGAGGCCCGTTGTACCATTCTCTTCTATCTTGTGACTCAGTTTATAATGCATAAGTTCCATTTTTGATAAAGTAAGGTCATTTGCTGCATGTGTGAGGGATGTGGTTTATGAATGATTGCTTGGTGTCTTCTTGCAGTTTTCGTGCATTGAGATCTTCTTACCAACTCTTAAATCAGTCGTGTCGTATTCTGAATCCCTCATATCTTCACTAGTATTGTTGTTGATTGGGTGTTTGTATGCGTAATTTTCCTTGTTGTGGGAGAGGTTCCGGCAGAAGTTGCAGGGTTTTCTCTTTCAAAAACCATTTTGATAGTGATGTGTTATCCTATTGGTAATTTGAAGGATCTTGTTTTCCTCACTGGGTTGTTAGCGTTGAAGCAAATCTTGACTTTGATGTAGCTAAGTAGATGAGCTTTATCTGGATCGAAGTCTACCTCTATTACTTCACCAACTAAGTTTGCTACTACTTTAAATAGATCCAAAGTGAAGTGTTCAACTTGATTGTCAGAGAGCCTTATCCACATAGGTATGGTATCTAACATTTGTGATGAGAAGCCTTCCTCTATTCTAGTGACTGAAATTCCCCAATCCTCAAAGTTCGAATAGTTATATTTCAGAATTTCATTTAGTTTATCTTCAGATTGAAATCAGAATTAAAAAATTTCTTTAGAAATGATTATTCTTTTAATCCTATTTTGCGTTCTCCAAATCCTAGGTAGAGCCATCATCATCTTTGCCATATTTTGGTGTGAGGGGTTTAAGAGTTTACTTATCAAAGTTAGTTGATCCCTTGGCATAGAGGAGTAATTGCCAGTTGGTGTTGTAGTGTCTTCTTGAATCGATATTGCTCTCATATCTTCAAAGATTTTTGGTCCATTGAGTGTGCTCCCTTTTCCGAAAGGAGGATCTACTAGGTCTTAGCTTATGAGTTTCAAAGGGTCGCTAGATCCATGCGATGTATTGCATGTTGTTCGATTATTCTTTTTTGAATTTTCATTCGCTACTTTCAGTTGATTTTGCTTCAGTCTGAAGTGTTGATGTTAACAACGCTTTAAACTCAGCTGGTTCAATGTTATGGTTCCCTTTAACCAGCTTGAATTCATGATTTACTCGATATTAATGAGATGGAGGGATTACAATAATTGAAATTTAATGAGTTGCCAAATGGAGCCAGATTTGGAGGGTTGTCGGAGTTTGTTGGAACTCAGAGAATTTTGTCAAAAAGCTGAAGAGTTTTGAGAGAGAGACAGACGACCAAGTAGTTAATGTCCAAATATCTACATCTAGACTATTGAATTAGGTTTAAAGCATAAAATTTGTTACTAATTTATAACTAATATTAGCAAAAAAAATTATAAAAATAAAATTAAAATTAAAATAGATATAAATTATATGTAACCAAAAATATAAATATTTACATATAATATATCAAAATTTATGTGCATATATATTAACTTATAAGATATATTTCTATTTTATAAACATATATAAGTTCTAATCCATCACAAATTATAAATTAAGTTTTTATGAGAATAAAAACTAACAACAAAGTAATAATAATAAAATTTATATAAATAATTAAATACATTTTTTATTTAATTATTGTTCTTATATTTTGCAATTTAAACTTAGATATTGTTGGTAAATCAAAATAGTAATACGACCATAAGTAAGTACATATCCAGATTTCTTTTTTATGATGACTAAAAACTTTTTAACCATAAAATAATAGTAATATGTATAAAATAATCACTTTATAAATATTCATATTTGTATAGTTATATTTGATATTCAGAAAAATTAATACACTTTATTTGATATTCGATAATTTTGAAATTATAACTAATGATATAAGTTTGATATTACAAGTTAATAAATAAGAATAAGAGTCCTTTGATATCACAAGTCATTCATGTTGGAGGTGGATTCGAGATCCTATTTCGGTCCACAGGAAACAACGGGTCAAATACTAAGAAACAAACTAGTTACAAGCATCAAAGCCTCAACTTAGATATCTCCATCAACTCGACAAAGTATCATCTCGGAAAGTTCTTCGAACTTGAAGAAAAGTCGGATGACACGTCAGCATAACAAATAAATAGAAATTTCCTATTCCGACATGGAAAATTTCTATAAATCTAGCGTAATTCTTACCAAATTTGATCTTATCAACAATAATTGTAATCTTCCTTAATTCTATCTACTCTGTAACTGCCTCTATGATCACTAAATAGAGGAGCAGATCTTTCGAAAGAATTACTAAATAATAAAGCTTCAAAATCAATGTATATAACTTCACCAATCATACCAGCTTAGATTTTTGATGTTTTCCAGGATGCATACTTGAGTGGTATACCTCTAAGTTGGACCTAAACCTCAAGAGTTTTAAGATAATTAGCATTTGGATAATCCTCCCAAAGATCTAGAGCAACAAACCAATTATTGTATACACTTGGTTGTTGTAAAGAACAGTGAGTAAATCAACCTCTAAGGAGACTATATATTGAACAATGTAAGGGTCAAGAATTCTTCCATGCACATGTGATGTAAGACCCCACACTCTTGGTAGTTCCTCAACAAGGTCATGTAAGTTTTGCTCAGTCGTATTCAAATGCCGACTAACTAGACTTAAATGGTTCTGAGTCATTACTGACCATGCTTAAGTGGATTGTACTTGATCGAAAAGTAATAAGAAAATGAAGAGCACACTAAATTTTTTTGAAGAAAGGCTTATTGAAAGTGAAACAATGAGAATGATTTTTGGCATATGTAAAGTGGAATTTGTTGATCTTCTCAAGATATTATTGCATGCAAAGGGGAAACATGTTGCGTGTAGAGCTTGGAAATCACATCTAAAGACATGGAGATCAATCTAAACCACCTTAAAACACACAAAATGTCCATTGAGAAAATCAGTTAACACCATGTATTCCATGATTTTTTTTTGTTTTAATGCTCTCTTTCTATTGGTGAGCTAACTTCTTGATTTCCAAGTTTTACAATCACAAAGTTTTGTCTGGTAACATTCATCTCAAAATGGTTCTTGGACTTTTCGCATAAGTATCATTAGCTGCCAGCGTGTAGAGCCATCTAGCTTACTCGAGCTATTTGCATTCCACATAATAGTTCACTCACAGGCAAAGATCATTTTGGACATGGATATATACTATAGAGGAGATATGTCTGTTAATGAAGTTATGCCTAAACTATATTCATAGTCTTACAATCAATATCCTTCTTGAGAGCTTGAGATCTTTAATTAGTTGACAACAAAACTATAATGTATGTTGTGATGATCCCATCTTAACCATTCGTATCATTTATTAATAAATGTTCCACCCATGAATATCAATGGCAATATAACCATTAAACCATCTCTTATTTTACAACACTTGTAGAGATAATGTTTGCTATATTATTCATCGATGGAGAAGTTTATGTAACCTTTAAGGTAGTAATTGAACTTGCCATAGTAGGTAATTCTTGTATCAATGAATGATATATGGCCGTTTTCCTGATTGTAAAGAAGCTTGTTTGATCTTGCTATTTTTGATTCTAATTTCAAGAAGTCTCACGCGTAAATCTAGAAGGTTCTTTAAGACCCATTTGAAGCCTTAGAACTCTATACTAAGTTTTGAGTTTATCGAAAACATATTCATCTACATGATAGAAATAGGTTCTTCAAGATCTTGAAGAATCCATGTTCCACTGCTTAGCGTAAACACATTAGACTATGTTACGTTCCAGTTAAATTTGAACAATCCATTCTGCTTATGTTGTAATTCTTAAATAATACATTCATTTTAAGAATGTCTTAACACCTCATTGTGATGAGTGTTGAGCTGTTTCCAACATCTTAGTTCCTGGAATATACCATTGGCCATTACTTGGAAATCCAAGTTTTTCCCTTGTATGAACACTAAGTTTTGATTTTTTTCATATTATTTACATAAGATATGGACTCACCTAACCTCTTTTAGTTCTTTTTGAACATTTGAACATGTTCTAATATTCAGGATATAAGAAAAATTACTCAACAGAGAAGTACATGAGAAACCACCTACTAGAAGCGGAGCATTAGATAAAACCCATAATTATTGGGCTGGATGGCAAATGAATAAAATATACTTAATTTTTTCCTTATTGAGATCACAAATCAGGTATATTTAACCAATCTCTAAATGTCTAATTCATAATCGTTCATTTATAGCTAAAGCACCAGATAAATCTCGCCACAAATTTTTTTAAATTTTTTGCATAAATCTATATTCCATATTCTATGCTTAGGAGCTACCAACAGAGTGTGATGGGTTTTCATGTGTTTCTAAATTTGATAATTTTTAGGTTAACCAATATCCACTCTTGACCGTGTAGAAAAATTAGCATTATAAAACCATGCCCACAAATCAAATGCCAAATGATTAGGTGGGAATTCTAGAATTATCTTAACATTCCATGATGAAATAAAATCCTTGATTTTCCTAATGTTCCATCTTGAAGGAGTTATTAGAATAGAAACTTTTAGACAAATATCATAACAAATTTCTCTACTTATGGGGGGTCTCGGTTGATGGTAAAACCCATTTAGCAGTCTAGACAAAGAAGATTTATCATTACCAATTATTCAGATGAGCCCTTTTTCAGTAAGGATCTCCCATGTAGAATATTACACCAGGAAAATGATGGTCGAGACCTAAAAACTTTCTAAAAACTCTCCATTCTAAATATATTTGGCTTTAAATACTCTACATAACAACAACAACGGATTATGGAGAATTTCTCATGCTTGTTTTTCAAGTAATGCTTGATTAAAGGCAATAAAATCTTGAAATCCTTAGCCACCTTCCTTTTCAGATTTACATAAGGTTTTCCATGATGCCATTAGATTTTTTACTGTTAGCACATGCATTCCACTAGTACTCAGATATTGCGCTTGTGATTTTCTGGCATTGTCTCTTTGAGAGTTTAAAACACGACATAATATAAAGAGTGAAGAATGATGTAACTGCTTTAATTAATACTTCTTTACCTCTCAAAGATAATGTTTTAGAAAACCAGTTGGATGCTTGATAGTAGAGCTTTTCATTAATAAAATCAAATAGTTCGTTTTGGAGCCACTCAAAATTTTCTGGATATCTAAAGGTTATAGCCAATTTTTGAAAGTTAATTCTTTGACCAGACACCTTATCATAGGTTTGTAAGCGTTTCTTGAGTATTTGAATTTATCCACAATTAGCTTTGCAAACGAATAAACTATCATTAGCAAATAAGAGTTGTTGTATAGCAGGGTCAAAATGATGAAATGAGATTCCAATTATTTTTGTGCTCAGCTCCAAACATAACATGAACTAAGGTTTCTGCACATATAATAAATGAAAATAGTGAAAGGGGGTCTCCTTGCCTCAATCTTTGATGTGGGTGAATATAACCATGTATTGAACCATACGATAACCTAATAAGATACTAACTTAACACAATGCATTACCACTTGCATCCATGTATTGTCAAAACTCAGTTTTCTTAATATGGTTTCTAGAAAGGGCCATTTGACTATGTCGTAAACTTTTGACATATTTGTCTTGAGTGCCATAAAATTATACTTGCATGTATGATTTATTTAATGCATGTATAATTTCAAAAGCGATAAGAATGTTGTCTAAAATGAGGCATCCTACTACAAATGATCCTTCTGTTTTTGATACTATTTGTGGTAGAATACTTTGAAGTTTACAAGAGATTATCTTCAAAATAATTCTGCAAAAAATCAAACACAAACTTATTAGAAAAAATCTGACATTCAGTTTGAGTTTTGTTTTTTAGGAATCAAGCAAGTATGTGTATAATTTCATTCATGAGGAAATCCGCCATCCAAGACATCATTCTTGATTTCTGGACTTATTTGTTCTAATATTAGCGACCAATATGTTTGATAAAATAGACATGTCATTTCTTCTGGTCCTAGTGCATTATCACCTCTTATACCAAAATAGTAGCTTTTATTGCTTCTAAGGTAATTGGTGAAATTAAACTTGCATTCATTTCAGAATATATCCTCTTTGTCATACTATGAAGACATGATTCAAAATTTTCAAGATTTGTGGAAGTAAACATCTCTTGAAATAGTATGCAACTATATTTCCTTTGAAGCCCTCCTCAAATTGGAGATTACCATTATAATCTATTAGACAATGAATTTAATTTTTAAGTCTCTAATGTTCAACACTATTATGGGAAAACCTAGTTTTATGTCTCCTACTCTCAACTAATTTTCCTTACTTTTATGTTTCAAAAAGATCTCTTCTTCTTTATATTGGTTCTTCATGTCCACCTGAAGCTTGATAATCACATTCAGGTTTCGACATATCTTAGTGTATTCTCTTTGTAATTCCTAAAGTAATTTTTTAGTCTGGGATAATGAATTAACTTTTTGACGTTTCTTCCAATATGAAATTCTTTTTTTACATGCAGCAATACGATCAAAAATCAAAGTATTCCAAGAAGAAGTTTTAGAATTCCAACATGATTGCATAATTTCTATGAAGCGAGGTTTTTATATTTATTTCTTATCAAAACAGAATCTACATTGGAAGTTGTGATCCTCAGTTACCAATTTTGTAAGGAGAGGTCGATGGTCAGACCTCATAGTTTCCAAGTATGTCATGTTAGAGCGAGGAAATAATTAGAAGAATTCATCATTGGCAAAGATACAATCCATACAACACTGAGTCCAAATATTATTCCTCATTCATGCCCAAGTGTAGTGATGAGCTATGCTTGGAAGTTTACATAAGCGACAATCTCGGAGCATTAATCGATAAAGGAAAAAAATATCTTTCAGGTCCATATGTTAGTATTGCGGAATCATAACATGAGAATGATATGATAAACAAAGAGAACAAGATAGATGATGCTAACGAGAAGAATGCTTAGATTAGATTACTTCATATGTGGTTACGACTTTATTTATAGATAAAACACAAGAGGCACATTTTTTATACTCTAAAACCCTAGCTGCCTAAGCAAAGGAAAAAGAGAAAGTGTGGATCTCAAGGAAAAAGCGACTTGACCCAATAGATAGCTCATCACATGATCTTCCCTTGGCTCCTACCTCCAACGGTTAAATTTGCCTAGTCAACACTTCTAGAAGCTGCAGATTTCTCCTTCTTTGACTTGGGTTTGATGGGCGTCATGTTGGAGAATAACCTTGCATTAATCACAGTTTTGTACAGATAACCCATCATTGTACCGTAGGATAAGTGCTTCGTACTATATGTTGGTAAGTCTCGTACCACAGATTGTGCTGATACTTATTGCATGACGTCCTGATCTTTGTACAGCAAGATGCTTGAACACATACCGCAGACTATCTTGATGTGTACCGCAAGATGTTCAAATGCGTACTGCCAGATATACTGGAGACTGCCTTGATTTGTACCATGGGATGTTTTGATCGTACCGCTATACATACCACAGACTGTTCTGATGCTTTCTGCGGTAAGATGAACCACATACCGTGATATGATACTTTTCAATCCGGTACACAATCTGACTGACTCCTAGCATAGTCTGACTAGGATGTTGATAAACCTCTTGATCAATACTCCTCTTTAAGCTTATCTGCAGAGATCGAAAGCTAAGCTTGGACATCAACAAGACCACACCTCATTAAGAACCTCCATAGAGAAACCAACGTGGGAAAAAACTCTATAGAGGGAAAAAGAGTGTGCGTTCTGTGGGAAAAAGGACATGAGATCAAGGGTGTGTGAGGTCTACAAGTCCAAGTTTTCCATGGATGTGGTTGCAAAATTTAAGACTTGCGTCCTTGGTAAATATATCCGCAATTGGTCTTCACTTCTTGTGTAGCACAAATGTGTAACCCCTTGTTCAATCTTTTCCCACACCTTATGGCAATCTATTTCAATATGCTTTCTTCTTTCATGGAACATGGAGTTGGAGGCTATGTGGATTGCAGATTGGTTATCCTAATGCATAGTGGTTGGAGTGTCTTCTTCAATTCCAAAACCTTATGCAACGTCTTTAGCCAAGTTAGCTCACTTGTGAGCTTCCTCATCGCTCTGTATTCGGCTTCCGTGCTAGAACATGAAACCACCTTTTGTTTATTGGTTTTCCAAGTCACAAAGTTTCCTCCAATGAAGGTGCAATACTCGGTTGTAGACTTGCAATCAACCTTATCTTTGGCCTAATTTGCATCATAATACTCCACAATCTCTGTACTTCCATTCTTGCTCATCCAGATGCCACGTTCAAGACTTCCTTTGAGATACTTTAGTATATATTCCACCATGCTCCAATGGTACACTCTGGGATCTTTCATTGTGCTGAGAGACTTGATTCACGGCAAAACAAATATCAGGTCGTGTAATAGTCAAATAAATCAAATTACCTAGAAGCCCCCTGTATTGTGGTGCATCTTCATATGGTGTGTCATCTTTAGCCCCCCCCCTCCCACCTTTTGATTGACCTTATAACCATCTTCTAGAGGAGTCTTTGGCGGCTTGGATCCAAGTTTTCCTATCATATTCAAAAAATCAAGTGTATACTTTCTTTAGGAAAGGAAAAGGCCTTCCGGAGATCAGCAAACTTCTATCCTAAAGAAGTACTTGAGTTCACCTAAATCTTTGATATCAAACACCAAATTAAGAAAGAATTCAGTGGATTGAATACCATCCTTATCATCCTAGGTGATGATGAGATCATCTACATAAATTAGCACCACAACAATTCCTTATAGATTAAGGCTTGTGAAGAGAGTATGATTGGCCTCTGATTTCTTAAAGCCTTGAGACTTGAGGGTTATGCTCAGATTGTGGTACCAAGCTCGGGGTGATTGCTTGAGGCTGTAGATTGCCTTGCAAAGTCGAAGAACTTTGTTGGAACTAATGGTGTCTTCTAGACCGGGTGAAGTCATATAAATATCTTCTTCAAGTTTCCCTTGGAGAAAGGCATTTTTGACGTCCATCTGCCACAATTTCCATGAGAGATTAGTTGCTAATGAAAAGACAACCATTATCATGTGTAGCTTAGCTACGGATGCAAAGGTGTCTATGTAGCCCTCTCCATAGTTTTGTGTGAATCCTCTTGTCACCAATCGGGCTTTGAACCTCTCAATATCCCCATTACTTCTACACTTAATGGTAAATACCCATTCTAAGCTAACTGCTTTCTTCCCCGAAGGTAGGTTGGATTCATCCTATGTGTGATTGCGTTCCATGGCTCCTACTTCATCTTTGACAGCATCCCTACAGACCTTGAGATCCTTGGCTTTTTTATGGTCTCAAACTTGATTTGCCTCAATTTTGCCGAGAAAAGCCACATGGTCAATAGGAAAAGGTCAATCAAACATACCTCTTGGATAAGATGTGCCATGACTTGGTTATTGTAGTTGATCCACTTGTTGATCCAATTGGAAGGAGCTTTGCAGATTCTAGTACTTCTTCTTAGAGGTGGTGCATCAGCTCTAGAATCCTCTTCATTTTCCTCTTCTTATTCTACATGAACAGTGGGATTATTTTCTTGATGAGGAGCCTCTTCATCCTCGTCTTCTTGAATTGTTTGACCCGAGTGAGATGTTTATTCGTGTTGTTCTTCACGAGTCTCAGAAGGATATGGAACATTATCTAGTCTTGGTCCTTGATCATTTGGTCGGTGTATGCCGAGATGATCGAACAAGATCCTTAGATTTGTGGAAATATTCTTTAGATTTTCCCAACTTTTGTCATGAAAGTAACCTTTGTCCTCCATAACTTTCACATCCCGGGAAATGTATATTATCCTTTCCACAGAACTATAGCACTTGTAGCCTTTTGTGTAGTTGAGTAACCTAAAAAGATACACCTTTTGCTCTTTGCCTACAACTTGTGGCGCAATTCTCCGCGTACTAGACATGACATACACATCCAAAGACACGTAAGTAATCAATGGAAGGTTTAGTTTGTTAAGTACCTCAAAAGGAGGTTTGTCTTGGAGTAGCTTAGTAGGTATTTGGTTGATAAGGTAGCATGCAGTCATCACAGCATCTCCCCAATATTTCTTTCACACACTCTTATAGAACATCATTGAGCGAGTTACTTCCATTAAATGCCTACTATTCCTTTCCGCAACACCATTTTGTTGTTGTGTGTAAAAACATCTTGTTTGATGGATGATTCCTTGTTTTGTTAGATGTTCTTGAAATGAATGGCTCATGTATCCTCCTCCATTATCAGTTCTGTGTACCTTCACTTTAGCATTAAATTGATTAGTAATGTAGGATTCAAAGTTTATAAAGGCATTGAACACTTTATGTTTACAAGGCCATAAGGTTAACCAAATATACTTTGATTTCTCATCAATAAATGTGACAAAATACTCATACTTTTCCCTAGATAAGCATGGAGATGTCCATTCATCCGAGTGGTTTAGATCAAAGCATTTATCGTATAAAGTTGAAATAGGGAACACGGTTCTACAATGTTTCTCAAGAATGCAAGCTTCACAACTATGATTATCAAAAGACATACTAGGTAACAGCATGAGGATGACCCAATCTACCATGCCACACTAGACCTCAAACTACAACTGGAATTTAAAGTTTGCAAAATATTAGAGATAAACTTGGTGTCTTCAAGAACATAGAGTCCATCCTTGACAATGCCTTCACCAATGAGTTTTGCAGTCTTAATATCCTGAAATTTAACATCATTAGCCCAAGCATAACATAGCAATCTAAATCATATGCTACTCTTCCAACAGATAAGAGATTAAATGCAAAATCCGGTATAAGAAAAACCTTAGTGTTTCGATTAAATAGCTCCAAAGTTCCAATTCCTTTAACAGGTATCTTGTCTCCATTAACTATTACTACATTATCTATTGTCGGTTTAACATTGTTTGTTAAGATCAGATTGCTAATCATATGTGGAGAAGCACCCGTATCTATAATAAACAAGTCTTGTGGTTTATGAGATAGAAATGTGATACCAGAGTCCTTTAGGAGCATAAAGAGAGCCTCAATGTATGATTTCTTTAAGGCCCTTTCCTCGGTGTTAGCATGAGCTATTGTTCATACTTCACAGCCGGATGTGGTTGAAGCCTCTTTGTCCTTAGTTGTCTCTTGAGAAACGTTAGGGCAAGGTGTATCCTTGAACTTAGCCGGTTTTAAGGTAGGATGGAGCATCTATCACTTGTTTTTGATGTACATTTTCTTCTTGCAATGGTCACATACAAGAGTCCTTCTGTCTTCTTGCTTCTAAGCTCCTTTGTTGGCCATGAGAAGTTCACTTCTTCCGTTAAAGGACCAAGTGAGCCTTGCTCTTTGTGAATGTTGTTGCACACTTCATTATGATCAAGAACCTTTTCCGCTCTCAGCATATTTCATGAGATTGGAATATGTTGAATATGGGGTGAGAAGAAGGTTGAACACTTTATCTTGTTCACTTCTCACACAAAGCTATTTTAGATCCACCATGGTTAGTCTTAGCATTTCCAACTTGACCCATAAGCTTCTCCACTTTCCAAAATGCCTTAGTAAGCTCTAAACCTTCTTAAGAGAGGTTTGCAAGAGCTGTTTGGTCTTTAAATACCCTGGTGATGTTGGATATTTTCCCATAGGCATTCTTGAGCATCTTCAATAGCTCACTCGCGGTTTCACAATAGGAGTAGGCTTCATGAATCGCTGGATCAAGAGAGTTTTGGATGAGAACAAGCATGGTCTGACTATCTTGAGACCATTTGTCTTCATCTTCACCAGTCGTATCAGATGTCTCTTCTTTTTCTTTGCTTTTCTTGGTAGCTTCTGGTGGACTACTCTTTGGACCTTCGATATGGCTCCAAAGGCCACGGCTCCGCAAGACAAATTTTATGGTTTTAGCCCACAAGAAGTAGTTGGCTCCTTTTAGCACCACTGAGATATATAGAGATTTTTAATTATCAATGACTTGATAAGAGAATAGTCACCAGAGGAAAGAATTTAACATCGGTGAGGAAAATAAGAATCGAGAAGGAAAAAGAGTTATAGAAAGAGTATAGAGGTGAGAATAGAGATTTTGAGTAGCTAGAAAGATAGAATGAAAATCAAATGCTCTCATACCATGTTAAGTTTTGTGGAATCATAACATGAGAATGATAGAATAAACAAAGAGAATAAGAGAGCATGACGTTGAAGAGAAGAATGCTTAGATTAGATTACTTCATATGTAGCTACAACTCTATTTATAGATAAAACACAAGAGACATTTTTCTCTACACTAAAGCCATAGCCGCCTAAGAAAAGAAGAAAAAGAAAGTGTGGATCCCAAAGAAAAAGATACTTTACCCAATTGATAGCTCCTCAAGTGATCTTCCCTTGACTCTTACCTCCAGCGGGAAAATCTGCCTAGTCAACCTTCTAGAAGATGTAGATTTCTACTTATTTGACTTGGGTTTAATGGGCTTCATGTTAGAGAACAACTTTGCATCAATTACAATTCTGTATGGATGGCCCATCATCATACCGTAGGACGGTATGCTTTGTACCACAGGACAGTAAGTCTTGTTTCATAGACCGTGTTGATACTTACCGCAGGATGTCTTGATCTTTGTGCTGTAGGATGTTCGGATGCGTACTGCAGATTGTCTTGATGCGTACCAAAAATGTTCTGATGCGTATCACCAGACATATCACGAACTATCTTGATGCGTACCACCAGAGATATCGCAGACTATTTAGATGCTTTCCGTTGTATGATGAATCACATACCACATGATGATATGTTCCGATCTGGTACACGATCCTAGGATGTTGATAGGCTCTTGATCAATAATATGGCCCCCAGCTTGTCTTCATTACATAAAATTTTGGTACAGTTTTCAACTAAAAACCATGGCAATGATAGAAAAGATCCTACGTTTATCAATTGTTTCCATATGTAGTGTCTAAGGCTACAAACATAATCACCATACACAAAGGTAATAAAAAAGATAATGGTCCAATTTAATACAGGTGTCGATAATGCGGTTACTAGAACATAAGATGCTGAGGTTTTCTGATTCCTCCCAAAAATTTCAAGTCCACCACCTATACTTATAAGGTCCAAAATATATGATATATGATAAATCATGCAATATTGCACAGACTCAACATACTGTATATCATTCTTTGACTCCATGAGGAACAAACGTCTGAAATAGTTGCTGACATATTTATTTTAGGCATTGAATTGTCAAGGTGTTCCTTAATCCATGACAATTGCAGCTGTCAATACTCATTGAGGAATGGGTGACTTCAAAAAAGTCATCTGACCAAACTGTGTATCCATAACACTAAAATCCTCTTGTATCAAAGAACTAACATTGGTTTTCTACTTTTTATACATACTTATATATCAAATATACTATACGGAATATGCTTAATTCCTTAAATACCGTGAAAATTACGAGATGGTTGAGAAACCATTATATCTTTTTTCTTTTTTCTGTAAATGGTATGTTCGAGTTACTTTCCAAGGAACGTGAATCTATTGTTTTAGGAGATTCAGAGGTAGTAGCGGTATTATTATTGCATTTTTGATGTAATATTTGTTCTGATTGTGTTAGTGGAGCAGCCATGTAATCATGAACCTCTGTTTTTTTGAATGGTGTCCTCTAATTTAGATGAGCACTGTAGCGAATTTTCTAAATCTTTCATAGTAGATACCTTATGCAACAAGTCACTAAATGTTGAATAGACTTATTTGACGTTTTGGTCTTCACAGTTTTTGTTAAGATTTTTTGATTCATGCTCAGAATTAGTAGCTTGAGAATACCTATTGTTTGACTTTGAATTTTTAGTAATCAGAGGGTAACGAACTTGTTCATGAGTTAAACGTAGGCAATCATAGAAACACTTCTGAACCCTCCCAAATTCAATATCAACACACATAACTTAACCTAAAGGAAGTCCCACCACTCAATTTTTACGGATTGGCTATCTGATATTAAAAGAAATTTTAACTCTGAAAAACTGTTGGAGATATGACCAGTCTGAATCAAAATCTACTTCTATAACATCCCTAATAGATTTAGCCACCTCTCTAAAGATATTTGTAGTGAAATATTCTACTAGAATGTTTAGGAGACGAATCCAAAACGGAAATTTTTGTATAAAATTTTGTGGTGGATTTTCTTTCTAATGAGAAATTATCAAAATGACAATCATCATAACTCCATAATCCTTGCTTAAGAACTACATGCAGATCATTTTTATTGAAAAATAAATTGACATTTATCTTTTGATAAGGTTATACCTTTAATTCGACATTGTAGCCTCCAAATTTTTGGCATATCCATGATAAGTTTTGCCATGTTATGTTGTTTAAGGTTAAGAAGTCTACCAATTAGACTTACCTTATTATTTTTCATATTTGAGTATTTACCTTCAGATGGGAAATTAATTGAAATTTTTTATGTGATTGACATGGAGCGCATTGCTTTAATCATTGATCGTATCATCTTGAAAGTTAAAACTTATCTTTGAAAGATACAAACTCTAACACCTACCTCCTTCAAACCCATAATTTTGAACATGCAAGTGTTCTGTATCTTAAAAGCTCTAATAATGACTTTCCCCGCAAACTCACATAGAACAATATAGAAGATGGAGTAATTATTTTTAAGTTGTTAACTATTTAGTTTGATTTCGACATATTAATAAGAAAATTTTGATATGAAAATCTTGAAAAAAAAATGTTATAAGGAAGTTTTAACCTGATTTAAAAGATGATACACTTGACCTTTCCGATCATCTCTTTTTTCACATAATCGAAGTTGCAATTAAGAATAAGTGTTGATTAGAGGTCCGAGGTACTAAATACCCTTCTTTATTTAGGGTTAATAAAATTGATCGACTTCAAATTGGACCCCACATACAACTACTTTTTACATTTTCCTGACAGAATTAAAGATCAACTTCACATTTCTGATCACCTCCCTGACATGCAAACTTTCTTCACTCTTTCAATATTCCTTGACATAAATAACGATCAACTCCACCTTACTTCTTTTCCAAAGCTAGGTTTTGCAATCGGAAATAAGTATTAAGCAGAGATCCAAGTTATGAAAGACACTTCTTTTTTAGAGATAATAGAAAAATGATCGGCATCAAATCCGACCCGACATGCAAACTTCCTTCACTCTTTTGATATTTTCTAGAGAGAAAGAGTAGATAGTAAACTATGTTTATGATCATGGACAGTTTAGTGGACTATAATTTTATTCAATTAAATAAAGTTATTGAAATATAACTTGTGAGGTGTCAATAAAAGAAAATTAAACTTAATTCAGTTGTAACAAACAAATTAGTTCTAGAAAAAAATCCAAAATTTTTGGGGCATAAGTTGAACCTTATTCAAATGAATGGGTTTGTCACTACTCATAAAATTTTCCATAGCCAATAAATTTGAATAAGAATTTGAGTGAAATGTAACATTCCGAGCGCCATCCTTAGTGGACCTCATACCTTCACCTGGTTTGTTGGTCTATTTTCACCCGATGACCGGTATGCTACGTCTGGAAAGGTTTAAAGATTTGTCTATCGACCACATAAATTACCACATGAAGTTTTTTTATCCTCGCTAATGCAGTTCCAAGAATCATTTCCTGAAAGGTTAGTCATTTTTCAACTACTCTAGCTCAAGCACGCTTAATCATGAAGTTTTCTTTGGACAAGTGATCAAAAATATAAGTGTATGTTGGTGGCATATTGGTTAAATCAATTCTTTTAAACCTCTCTGCATGCACCAATATAATTTTTGAACCGAGATGTTACATCAAATTTCACAGAACTCCGTAATTAGTACTTTATGTGTTATCAAAAATTAAATGTTTAAAGTTCTTTTTATTATATACTAATTATCTTGTACAACATATACTTATTTTGTAATAAAATACTTTTTCCAGCAAGTTATAATTCATACTAATCTTGAGTGCACATAAAATTATGGGAATATAATGTTTACATGAATATAATTGGGGAAAAAGTTAAAGAAACCTTCAATTTACGAAAAATGTCAGATTAAACCACAAACTCTCGTATTTCCAAAATAAACATCAAATTTTTACGTTGACCACCAAATAAACTTTCAGTTTATCATTGACCATGTCATTTAACTCTGACATTAGTCACTTAACGGAAATAAATAACCCCGTTAAACTCCGTTAATCAATCTCTGTTAAGTAAAATAGAGCTTAATCTTTCCCATTTAAGAGCCCTAAAATTCCAATTTTTTCTTCTTTTGGGATCGATTTCGAGATCCTGGTCAATTTCCTTTCTAAATACAAAATTATAGACTTGAGTCACCAAAAGCAATGGCATCATCGAACGTTGCCCGTGAAATCATCATCGGTGAAACGGATGGAAATTTAGATTATTAGAAAAAGAAAAAGAAAAAGAGAACAGTAGAGAAAGGAAGAAGAAAGGATAAGATATAAGATATTTGATTTGATACATATTAATTGGCACGATGGCAAGTCGGTTCTAACTCTAGATTTTCATCCGATTTCCATTTTACTCGCCACCGCTGGATCCGATTATGACATCAAGGTAATGTTATTTAGATATCAAATAGTTCTATATCTCTTAGGATCTGGGTTTTGAACAATTTGTTAATCTATTTTGATTTTAGCAGAAAACGTTGTATTTTGAATGTTTAAATATGTGATTGCTTAGGAAATAAAAATTCTACATCCGCTTGATTGTTTGAAATTGTAAGTGTCAAAGTATTTGATTTTCTCACTGGCTGATGAATAAAAACATGGAATTAGTTTGGTGTGATTTTTGAACTCGCACTCATCGCTGACGAAATTGAAAATTTAGCTGTGGTTAATAAACTCTCGAAGAAGAAGTAAAATAAAGAAGAAGATTCAAAAAAAAGAGATATAGAAGACGAGAGGAGATATAATAGTAAGATTAAATCTTGTTGAATATGGATTTGATTTGGAATTGATTTGTCTTTCAAATAGACAAACTGAATCTCGTTTGTAACTCATTTTGATTTTTTGATTTGGTTTAATCAAACTAAATATGGATTTCGTTTTATCAAATAGAATGTTAAGATAAAAGAAAGGATGAACAAGAGAGAGAAACAATTTCATTAAACTTGGATTTAAGGGAGTTACTTATTTTTGTTAAGTGATTTAACGTTGGGGTTTAATGATATATTGAATGATAAATTGAAGGTTTGTTTGGCAGTCAATGTAAAATTTTGATATTTAGTTTGGAGGTACGAGAGTTTGTGGTTTAATCTAACTTTTTTGGTAAGTTAGAGATTTGTTTGATTTTTTTCCCGAATATAATTTTCCAACAAACACGCTATTGCTATTCACATATTTTCTGAATAATAATATATATTTTAATTCTGCCAGAGTCTTTCGGAATAAAATATGAAATATTTATTTATTGTAATTTTAATTCTCAAGAATCTTATATATTAAAGTGGGACACACTTTCATTTTGGCCGTGCTATAATCTTTATGATAAAGTTAACATATGCTCATAAATACCCTTAAAAATTGGTCTAATGTGAATTTGGTAATAAACTATTATATAAAATTTAAAATTAACAAAAATTAAAAAACTCTAAAAGTATTAAAATTAAACTAAAATATATCAAGTACAAATTTGATTTTTGATTTTGTTCTGATTCAGGTTTGCAATTTGCTTTTTTTGAATACATAGATTTAGCACATTATAGTATTTTGTCGGGATTGATTCTTCTAATTTTTAGCTCTTTTGATATAACACTTATTCGGTTATTTTAAAAATTTTCAGATCAGATATTGGTAAGATCGAGTTTGGGTTAGAGTATTTTTATATGAAAATCCAAAATAATAAAATATTTAATCAAAGCATCTCTAGAATTTGGTTCTTGATTTGGTTCCGGTTCGATTTCCTAAATATATAGGTTTATAATCTATTGGGGTATTTTGTTGGGTTTGGTTTGGATTCGATTCTTCTAATTCGGATTAATTCTGATTCAAAATAAACACAGGTTGAAAAATAATCAAATCTCACGCTATAGTGTGGGTGTAATCCTAGTTATATATATATATATATATATATATATATATA
>OVBA01003257.1:0-28970 GCA_900406435.1 Lepidium aucheri | reverse complement strand
ATCTTATTATATAAAATAGAGTTTTAGAAGTTAGTAATAAACAGATTCTTCTATGTGTCGAATTTAGCCATCCAAAATTATGGATATCATATTATACATAGAGTTTCAATATTTAGTAATCAATGAGATTCTTCTACATGTTGAATCTTATTATAACCTGTTATATTAAGTTGGATTTCAAAAGTTAGTAACTAAAAGAGATTTTCCATATGTGAGATCTTTTTATTAAGTTGGATCTGAAAATTTATAAACATATAAATTTTTAAGACATTATTCAAAATATATATTAAACAATCTTTAAATCCGTGCATCGTACGGGTCCATATCTAATATGTTATATACATAACTTCTTAATTAATTTTGGTAACATATTTTACATTTTTCATTTCTTTTCTTATGAGCATAACGTTTGCATAAATGCAAGTTTTTTTTATCATTTATATATCACATAATTTATAAACTCCGGTCATGTATCCTATATATTCCATAAAACAAAGAGCTTGGTATATAATTCTTGTAAATTCTCAAAGTTTTTTCTGTTAGTTATGTTAATCACTAGTTGATTAATAATAATACACCACAGTGTAACTTAGAAGCAAATCAAGGAAGCATTCAACAAAACTATGTCCATACACTTAATTTAATAAAGTTATATGACCATAAATATATATATCACATAGACCCAAAAACATAACAAGATCAATAGGTCAGGCCCAAATATATCAGGAAGCCCAAATTTGTCAGGAAGCCCAATCCAAAGTTTCAACAAAACCCTTTTCTACAAAACACTTTCATTGACTTGTAGGAATTGTTATCCATCTCAATCAGTGAAAAAAGGTTTAATTTGGTTTTGTCTCTTTTCTTTTTTTTTTTTTTGTCAATTTGGTTTTGTCTCTTTTGTTGCAACTTAAAATCAAATTAACAAATGTGAAAACAAATAATTAAAAAGAACAAACTTCCAAATTAACATTTTTGGAAGTTTTTTTCTCAAATACTACTAAGAAAATTCTGTTCAAAATACAATTTTATGTACATTCGAATCTTTGTAATATATGGATTGATTTATAAACATTTATATAAGTTTTAAGTTGCAAGTGGCTTTAGTTTAGTGTTCGGTGGTAAATCCACTAGAAGTAGGTGCATTTGCATGCTTCGAGATTAAGTCTCGTCGAATTTGGCTAATGATCTAGTCAATTATTGCCCAATATTAACAAAAAAATTCAATCTTTTTTCATGCATTTTTTAATAAATGCTTGCTTACAATTTTTAATTCTAAAGATTTAGAATTCTAAACCATATAAAAAAAATCCCATATTTCATTATTACTAAATAAATTTTAATAGAAACGAATATTATTTATAAATCATTCTATATTTGCCAAGTTGTTCTTAGTCTGGTGGTTATGATGATCCAACTAATAATTTAGTATCATAGTTCGATTTTTACCCGCTACATTATGATAGCTATTTTAAAGATGAGTTTTAGGCCATGAATTAGATCCTGGTGATTCAATTTTGAATATAAAAAATCAACCTATATTTATGATATTTGAATATCCCCAAATACAAGGAAGAAAATAACAAATTTGCTTCTAAAATACATACGTAATTACGTAAGTATTTAACAAAAATGTGAAAATGCGAAAATAATTAAGAAATCTGACGGAAGCTAAAACCACACCAACCCCTTCCTCCATTTGTAGCAGTTGAAGCTTTTTGATCTTCTTCTTCTTCACCTACTCCTTTCGTTTCTTCTCGTTTTCCCCTTCAATTCCTCTCTCGCTGTAAAGTCTATATCGTCGTGCTTCTTCTCAGGTGAAATCTCCGTTCTTCTTATTCAGATCTCATGATCGTAATTTTGAAGTAACTTATTTGAGATTGTTCCGCGATCCATTTGATTTTGCTGTTGTCGTTGCACTCAATGAGTTGGATTCATACTATTAAGTATTGTCCTCAGATTTTCTTCTACTCGAATTTGATCACTGTGTTGTTTAGATGGAACTAAACTAGTGTAACATTCAACGTACTCAGTTTTGGTTCTTCGTTTTGATTCTTAGTTGAGCGTTGTGTTTGATCCTCTTGGACTGTGAGGTTTGACTCGTTTTTGTGTGTGTGGACTTTACGCTTTGTTAACAGATGGGATCTGGTCAATGGCACGTCGAGAAAAGGTCTACTTTCAGGAATGATTCGTTTATAAAAGAATACGGTACAGTTCCAGAAACTGGATGTCTTTCAATCATTGTGCTTGGTGCTTCAGGTGATCTTGCTAAGAAGAAAACATTTCCTGCTCTTTTTAACCTATACCGTCAGGTTTGATCTTATCAGAGAGCTAAAGGTTTATTAACTAGTGTATGTTTAGGATCTTCTTGTTAAGTGTATTAGTTATGAAATTTGGTTTGTATGAGCAGGGATTTCTCAATCCAGATGAAGTTCACATATTTGGATATGCAAGGACTAAGATTTCTGATGATGACCTGAGAGATAGGATTCGAGGGTGAGATCAACAGCCTTTTGGTTTCGTTGTACTAAGTTGATTGTTAGCTCGTCTTCAAGTTCATAATGAATATTTTTATGCAGGTATCTTGTTGATAAGAAGAATGCTGAGCAAGCAGAAGCTTTGTCAAAGTTTTTGCAGCTGGTTAGTCTATTGGTGCTTATTTCATAAACAGTCCTGGTTTCGGACTTTCGGTACTGAAGAAAATAGTTTCTTTTTCCTATTTCTGTAGATTAAGTATGTAAGTGGGCCTTATGATTCTGAGGAGGGATTCCAGAGATTAGACAATGCAATATCAGAACACGAAATCTCCAAAAATAGTTCTGAAGGATCCTCCAGGAGACTATTTTACCTTGCACTTCCACCGTCTGTTTATCCTTCTGTATGCAAGATGATCAAGACTTGTTGTATGAACAAATGTGAGTCCCTTTCAATTTTTGAAAGTATATCTTAGATACAAAAAATATTAATCTGCTTGATCCTAGGAACCGTATCTTATCTACGAGTTAGCCTTCATTTCAGTAGAGGCTAGACAGCTTGGAAATATTACAGTTTTAGTCACATTGAAATTCATGTAATATTGTACCATGTCTTCCAGCTGATCTTGGTGGATGGACACGAATTGTTGTTGAGAAGCCATTTGGCAAGGATCTGGAATCTGCAGAGCAACTGAGTTCTCAGATTGGAGAGTTGTTTGATGAATCACAGATCTATCGTATAGATCATTATCTTGGGAAGGAGTTGGTTCAAAACATGGTAATATACTTAGCTATTATGGTCTACTTGTCAAGCTATTTCCTTAGACACTCAATGGTTTTATTTAATCCTGTGCATCACTTGCAGTTGGTCCTTCGATTTGCCAATCGCTTCTTTTTGCCACTTTGGAACCGTGACAATATCGAGAACGTGCAGGTGATAGCTGCGTAGCTAAGACAGAAATTTTCAGACTGCATATTTAAAGTGGAGTATACATACATAAATTTCAATTGCTTTTCTGGCAGATTGTTTTCAGGGAAGATTTTGGAACTGAAGGGCGTGGCGGATATTTTGATGAATACGGGTAATATTTCTTAGTGTCTTCTTCTTCCTGTAAGATGTTAATGAGATGACACCAGTACGTTTCTCATGATGTCTGCACTCCCTGCTTCGCAGAATAATCCGTGATATTATTCAAAACCACCTGCTCCAGGCAAGTATACCTGAGATCATTTTCCTGATCACCTTTCCTTTGGAGTTTATCAGTAAGTGGAAATGCTAAGACAAATTAACTAAATGATTTCATAATAATGTAGGTTCTTTGTCTTGTTGCTATGGAGAAACCAATATCTCTTAAACCTGAGCACATTCGGGATGAGAAAGTGAAGGTGATCAATACTTTTTTGTAAAGTAGTTAAAGTTTCCTTTGAAAATCTCCTTGGAGAGTTTACTTGGACTGGTCGATATTTTCATTTTACGTTACTGATGGGTTTAGTGAACTTTAGGTGCTTCAATCAGTGGTTCCAATAAGCGATGACGAGGTAGTTCTTGGACAATACGAAGGGTATAGGGATGATCCCACTGTTCCAAACGACTCAAACACTCCAACCTTTGCCACAACAATTCTTCGCATACACAATGAAAGATGGGAAGGTACCATGTCCCTCTTCACTATTCATCTTTTCATTTATCAGTCAACTCGGGAAAACCATTTGGAAGTTAACACAAATGTGAGGGCCAAAAAAGGGTTGATGGGTCGAAGCAAAAAAGAATGTTGACATGCTGATTGATATATATCTTTCAGGTGTTCCATTTATTCTAAAGGCCGGAAAGGCTTTGAATTCAAGGAAGGCAGAGATTCGAATTCAGTTCAAGGATGTTCCAGGCGACATATTCAGATGTATTATCTTGCTCTGACACCTTCTTTTTCGCCGTGGCTAAAGCGCTTCTATTAGCTTTTCGATTTGAAATGTACGTATTAAGACTCTTATGCAACAGGTCAGAAACAAGGGAGGAACGAGTTTGTGATACGCTTACAACCTTCAGAGGCAATGTACATGAAACTAACTGTAAGTATACGATGACCAAACAAACCAAAGTAACTAGCTTCACTCTGACCTTGAACCATCACAGATTCACAGTGAGCCATGACGCTCTTGGTTATGCTTTTGCTCACAGGTTAAACAGCCGGGTCTAGAGATGCAGACTGTGCAAAGTGAACTAGACTTGTCATATGGACAACGATATCAAGGTGTCTCGATCCCAGAGGCATACGAGCGCTTAATTCTTGATACGTGAGGAAGCATTTTGTCTTAATTACATAGCCTTTGAAAGTAAATCCAATTGGCTTCATTTGTTCCTCAATGTCATCCTCAACCTTTTTCTTCTCATCTTTCTGCAGAATCAAAGGCGATCAACAACACTTCGTTCGCAGAGACGAATTAAAGGTATAAACATGTTTACGCAACAAGTGTTAAGATTTGCTTCACTGCAAATGTAGACACAATCTAGACTAAAAAGCGCTATGAAATGATACAATTCAGGAGCTAATATGGTGTCAATCTGAGAATGATAACAGGTAGCGTGGGAGATATTCACGCCGTTACTTCACAGGATAGAAAGAGGAGAAGTGAAGTCAATCCCGTACAAACCAGGAAGCAGAGGACCAGTAGAAGCTGATCAGCTACTAGAAAAAGCTGGTTACCTTCAAACTCATGGCTATATCTGGATCCCTCCTACTTTGTAAGAAAAAACCACACACACATATATATATACACAAAATGCATGTATTTACATGTATAGGCCACTCTTAATAGGCCCTCGTTTGTACGAGAAACTTACTACTAGGCCCTCCTTGAGTGTGTTGTGTTTGTACGAGAAACTTACTACTTGAGGTGTTTACTTAAGACACTTTGTGCGGTTTTGTAATAATAAACTAAGTAATGACGTGGAGAATAAGAAAGAATACGTCGATGGACTTGGAGGTAGCGCTGGGAAACGGAACGAGAAATTACGGGAATGGATCAGATGGTTAGTTCGGGAAATTAGAATTTACTTCCCAAACAATTTCCGTTACAGAACAGGACGGGAATATTAGGAATTGGGAACGGTACGAGAATTTTGAAACTTAAAATTTATATTCCAAACTATTCTTAGAGTTATACTAAATTAGAAAATTGTGGTATTTATACGGAAAATAATTGAGAATTTAAGTAATCAAAAAACTAGGAGCATTATTATAAATTATATAATTAATATAACAAAAATAACAATTTATAAACGATATACTGATATTTAATACATAAAAATACAAAATTAAAATTTGTAATTAAATAACCATCATCACCAAGTTTTACCAAAAACACTAGTAGATTCATATTGAATTATTTGTATTCATCACAAAAATGTGTAAATTTTAATCAAATATTGTTATAGACTTAATTTTAACTATTTAAAACATATCTTGAATCTAATATATTTTACCATTTTGCTAACATAAACAAATAACTAACGAGAATTCAAAGAATTCCCGAATCCATTCCCAACATTTTCCTTTACCCATTTTAGATATTACTTTTAGAGAATTACAGGACAGTACGAGATAGAAGTCCCAATATACCCAAAGCTACTAGGAGGTTTCATTTTTGTACTTATTGTCCGTGTAAAGATATTCTATTATTTTGTTTTGGTATAATACAACTCAGAGGAGGAGCCTGGTATAATAGTGAATAATGTGTAAAACAAAATACTTACACTTGAATCAGAACCATAACCTCATTTATTTGTTGAGAATTAGATACTCAAACAAGATGTGAAAAGTAGTCTAACTTTTGCCCAGATTCAGAACATAATAATGGCAACTCAAACAAACTGGTTTCTTTTTGTTTTTCAGAGTTCATCAGAGAAACAAGAGCATTTTACCATTTTGATTCAATCAGATTCACAACTTGATCATTACTATATCACCAACGCTCTTCACAACCTGCAAATACCACAACACAAAGTCTTCAGAGAATTTACAAGACAACAAAGAGAATAATAATCTTTTTAACTTAAGACTTAATGGAATAAAGATTTGAGATTTTCACATACCATCATTGCCTCTGATCAAGATCAACGGTTCAGAGCAAAGAGCATGCTCTGGCCACCGGGTAAGTAAGCCACATTAGGAGACCTAGCAAGTGTAGATGCAATCTCCCTTGAAGCCTCAATCCTCCTAAGCTCGATTAGTCCCATACCTGCTTTAGCCGTAGCATCAGAAATCAACTGAGCAGCTTCACTCTCACCTTCAGCTCTTATAACTGCAGCTCTCCTTTCTTGATCAGCCTTCATCACGACAAACTTTGACCTCTCTGCCTCTTGTTGGGCCACTTGTTTTTGCTCAACTGCCCTTGAAAACTCCACACCATAAGACAAGTGGGTGATGGCTACGTCGTCAAGCACAATGTTGAAGTCTTTGGCACGGTTGATTAGTGACTCTCGAACAAGTGCTGAAACGTGAGGACGCTCTGTAAGAAGCTGATCGGCGTTGAACTGTGCAACCACAGCTTTCAAAACCTCGTTTCCGATCGAAGGAAGAACTTTCTCGTCATACTCTAAACCCAACGTTTGGAAAATGTATGGGAGACGTGACACCTTCAAAAAGATTAACATCACATAAACATGCTGATCACACAATATCTCAGATGATTAAAGCAGAATAGATACTAGTTCATCTCCTTTCGTAGTAAAATCCTGAATATATATACACAAAATGGCTGCCGTAGAGATCTTTATTTGGCAGATTTGAGCTTCATGTAGAATTGTAAATACACAAATTAACATATAAAGATTACCATTGGGTTGGATTATACATCTACACCACATTCACAAGGACTCACAGGGATTCTACATCTACACCACATTCACAATGAATTTGGTAATAATACTTGTACTTACAACAATCTAATTATGAAATTCCATCAAAGCAACGTAGGTATGAATTCATCTTCTTTTGAGTAGCTAAATCATGAGCATATGCTAATTGACATCTCAAAAGATCTTCCTTCGGTAGAATTAAGCTTCAGCTAAGAATGTAAATACACACACACACAAGCTAGATTTCGATAACTTATACATGCATCTGCACTAATTAACAAGAATTCTACAAAGCTAAGTCCAATCTTCAATAAATCATAGATCATCAAAACCCTAAACCCCAAATCAAATTTCGAAACGAAACTTTACACTTTAATAACACCTGAAAAAACAACGAAATTCCGAGAAATCAAGGCAGTTTAATTCAAATTCATGAAGCTATTTAAACATTATACCTCAGGACGAGAGAGAACACGAAGGGTGAGATTAACCATTTGAAGATCCTTCGTACCAGAGATTGAAGAGAACGTGTGAGGCTTCGTACGAATGTCGAAGATATACGGCCTCTGAAGCCACGGGATCAGGAAATGAGTCCCTTCACTAACAGTCTGATCCATTACTCCTCTGAATCGATCGAAGAGCACAGCTCTTTCTCCGCCGTCAACAGTGAAAAGCGACGTATTCAACACCGTTGCAGCTGTTCCAAGACCAAAAGCCGCCTTAGCCAAATTGGAAAGGAACGAAACCGCCGCTTGTTGGCTTCCCATTTTTGCCTCCGATTAGCTTAGAAAGAAACGAGAAGAAGAAGGAAGAGAGAATTGAGACGACGAGAGGAAAGTTTTTGCTAGGGTTTATGAAATGATTCACGGAAAAATGAATTAATGGGCCATATATTAAGCCCATTAGTATGGTATTCAAGCCCATTAGTAGTTTTTTGTCTGGGCTTAAAGCCCTACTTTCAAGCCCATTAATACTGTATATATTTACGACTTTGAAGTGTATTACTATTTAATATAGGCCTGGGCATTTTGGATTTTGGTTCGGGTTCGGTTCGGGTTCTTTTGGATTCAAATTTTCAGGTTTACTAATCTGGGACATATTCGGATATTTTTTATTTTTCAGGTTCGGTTTGGTTCGGATATAAATCGGGTTCAGTTTCTGGTATTTGTATAAAAAGATTCAGTAAAAAATTAACAGAAATAAATCCAAAAAACCTATATTTAACAAAAGTATATCCGATATCCATTCGGTCCTTTATTCACTTCCGATTCGAGTTTGGGTTTAATTTTTCGGGTATATAAACTTAAGAATCATTCGGATATTTTGTCATATTTGGTTCAGATTTGGTTATGTTTTTGAGGTTAGTTTCGGTTCAAATTTCGGATACCCTAAAGACTATTTAATAAAGTTGAAGTCAACTATTGATAAGTGGAACATGTGTTCAAGTTAGACTCTGTTTTTTTTTCTATGTTCGTTTAGAATTTATCGAATAGTTGGTCTCATGTCTATCTAACATCTGATCTGTCTCGTTAGAATTATTTGAAAATCTTACAAATGAACACTATAATTTTACTTTTCCTAACAATATAATTTGGATTGAAAAAAATTCGATTTATAGCCAAAAATTTTAAGATAGAAGATAGAATTCGAGCTCATCATCTGGTGCCAAACTAAATAAGAATCAAATCAACTAAATCACTTGCTTTTTGAAAAATAAACACTATAATTAATTAGACATATTTTTATCAAATTATAATTTTTCAATAAAAAATTGATTAAGATAACCCAATTTTTTTTAATTAATATAACTTTGTTTTTCTTGATTATTATTTAGATAACTTATTTTTTGTTTCATAATTCTCATAATAGGCAAAATAGTCTCTGGATTTTTCATTTCTTCTTAATTTGAACATTTTTATTTTATTTCATCTTTTGTTAATTTAGAACTTTTCTTTTACATCACTACTAAAAAAATTTGTAACGATATCTAATATATCGTCACAATAACATATATTTCGTCGCAATATGATGATATTATTACGAATTTGTGATAATTTGTAAATGATTGTAATACAAGTGTCACAAATGTATATTAATAATAAAAACATCGTAATATACCTGTGACAAATCAATTTAGTAACAACTTTGTCAAAAATTATTGCAAAGTAAAGTCACAATGATTCGTAGCAAACAAAATTCGTAACAAAATTGTATATAAAACGTCACAAATTATAACTAATATTCATAGTCACAATACAAACGTTACAATCGATCATATTTTTTTTGTAGCGCATGTATCTATTAATCTATATATATAACTTTTACAATTTAATATATATATATATATATGTGTATTTGTGTGTTTATACTTTTTATTGAATATACATTGCTTTGTAGGATTATCTTTTTACATTTAATATACGATATGTTTTTTAATTAAAAAATGGAGAAAACACGTAATTGGATAACACAAATATCTTGTTATAGCCTACAATAAATTAGTATACAAGTCAACGGTAATGAACAAAATATGACTTGAGTTACTTCACAAACTCGAACTCAAATCAAATAAATTCCTTAAAACTAAAAAACCATAATACTTTTCAAATATCACGGCAGGTGGAACTGTTTTTATTGTTTCAAACTATTTTATAATTTTAGTAAACTGGTTTACTAATTTTATAAAGGACTATAAACAAGTTTAATTAATGTTTATATTTTAAATTATATACGAGTATCTGCAGGTACTCTTTAATTTACTGGTATGTGGTAAATTTATTAAAGATATATTTATTTGCATATTCAAAAATCAAATTTTACTATCTTTATTATATCGAAATTTAGCTAATAAACCGACATTTTTTAATATTGACAAAAAAGAATGTATATACGAGTATCTTACTATTATATATTGCGTATGGCCGGTTTTATGGTAACAATATGAGTCAAAAATTGAATCTGAAGCATATAATATTACAATTATATTATTGTACTTGGAGTTGGTTTTTGTATCAATTAATTTATATAAGACAGATCAATTTAGTCGCATCGAATACTATGAAAATTAATGAAGAATTTATACTAAAAAAGTCACACGATGACCTCACCACGTTATATCGAAAAGGTCAAATGTTTCGGTGTCGAATCTTATACATGTTTTTAAATACTTATAAACTGTTATATATTACATAAAACTCCTTGAATTTTATCAATATTTTTTGTACCAAAGAAAGTCCTATTTGTAAACTGCAATTAAAATACTTGGAAAATGTTTAATTTCAGAAAACAAAATTCAAAATTACAAGTGGTCTTTATCCTAATAGTAGATGGTAAGTTTATATAAAAGCAGGTGCACTTACATGTTTCGGGATCGAATCATGTCGTATATACTATGCATGAGTTTGGATAATGAATCGACTAGTTGTAACCCAATATTAATAAAAAATATATTCAAAAATAAGTACACAATTCTTTTAACATCATGACATTTTTTTGTTGGTTCAAACTTGTCAATATCATCTATATAACCAATAGAATGAGAGATGAAATTTGATAGCTGAATTTTTTTTCATTGTAATATGATAAAGATATAAATGGTGAAGCAGTTTTTAGTTTTAAGTTTTGATTTTCACTGATTTTGATTTCCAAAAAAACTGTTTTTTAGTTTTTTTGAAGAAAGTAACGCTATCTCGAAGTGTTCGTAATTTGTCTAGATCTTGTACCTTTGTAAATAAAATGTCTTCTTCTTAGATCAAAAGCTTAATATAATTTATATATTTTATAAAAAACTTAAAAATCTAAAAACTAAAATTAAAAAATTTTTAAAAAAACAGTTTCAAAAACTTGAATGTTTAGAAACATATTTTCTCAATAAGAAAAACCAAAAATTTTCCTAAAAATATTAAGTCGATACCCTATTCAGCATACCCTGAATTTAACAAAATACACTAAACAACCCATAACATTATAATAGTCAATAATTAATAGCTTAAATAATAAAAATAATGCTTATTTTTTTGTCAACAATTTAATTGATAAGAACAAATTTATTATTTAAAAATTTCAGCTTTAAATATTATCATGAGGCCAAAGCAATTTTTATAAGTCAAATTTTGGTGAAAATTCGAATAAATGAATATTTAACTTACTTACTAAGTACTTATATAGTTAATGAATATAAATAAAACATTTAAAATAGAGAAAGAAAAATATTTGTTTGTCAGTTAGACAAGTTTCAGAATTGCCATTGTCACAAATATGAAATTCAGTGCAAATATTCCTTATTATAGTGGATGGATAAGATTTGTCGATTAGTGCTTAATTTCCTCCACTAATGTAAGATATGTAAGTTAACCATGTTCAAATAAATAGAACAATATTTTTATTCAAATAAGTACATTTTAATTAAATAAATACATAATACGTATTGAAGTTTACATCCAAACTGTCCAGCTGGTATTAAAATGATTAAAATCTTGCGTAATTTTATGCAACAAAACATAACTCACTAATATAGCTGTCTAAAAATCTTGTGAAATATGTTAATATTAATTTTGATTTTTGTTCTTGAATATTCTTAACAAAATCATCAGATGACGACGGCAGTTTAATTGTTTTAGCCACGTTGATTATACTCATTTTTAATTTTATATTTTACACAACTACGTCACATATCCAAATTAACCACACAAAAAAATCATATAATCTTCCTCAAAATAAAATAAAATCATAGAGTCATAAAAAATTATCAAATAAACACAATTTAATTACCCAAAAAAAAACATAATTATATGACCATAGCTGAAAAATTTATGGCTAAGTCATTGCCATTTGAACAAATTTCATAGTTATACAAAAAATCTAAGGTAATTTGTGTTGAAGATAAGCTTAAAGTGTAGTTTGGAGTCCAAGCAACCTAAAAAATTGGAATAGTTAGTTATTTATGAGTTATCTAAATATTCTAGAGTTATCTTATTAGGTTTACGTTTATGTTAAGAGACTATAAATAGAGATGTTGAGTTGTGACACTTTATTATGTGTGAGAGAAAACATAAAGTTTAATTGTTTTGGTTTTGAGGTATTTTTCAAGGCAATAAAGAGAGCAATTGTTAATCGATATTCTTGTTACAAAACTTTAATTTGTAACTAACCTAATATTTTTGCATTGTCAAAATGTTATGTGATTATTTGCCTTCTATCAACATGAAAATATTATATTTTTGTTCACAAGTCCGAGTCTGAGTCTGAGTCTTGAGACCAAAGCATTTAATTATTGATAGTGAAAAAAACATATCATTTGTGTTGTTTGAGAGTGATTTTGAGCAAAACACATCATCCCATCTTCTCTGTCTCTGGATGTCTATTTAAAGAGACTACAAAATCTACAAGTGCATATTATTCAAAGATACATATTTGTTACTTAATTCATATATTCAATATTAAAAAAATATGAATTTAGAGGTGGTAATTCTAGTTCAAAAGTTGTAAAGATAATATTTTCCTTAAAGTTTGGCGAAAATTCTTTTTTTATTGAGAAGACTTCAATCGACTCAAAAAGTAGTTTAATGTCTGTTCTTTATCTCTTATTCCTCGTTATTTAAATTATAAAATTAATTATTTATGTAATAACGTTAGAAGATTAGCTCAGAATTATATGTTTGTAAACAATTCATTTTCTTCTTGACTTTTATATATAATTTTTAGATATTTATGTAATTAAGGTTTCTGGTTGAAAAAAATGTATATACCATTATTTAAACAATAATGATAGCTTCTTGAAATGAATAATTTTTGGGTCTTTATAAAATATAACTTATATGAAAATGTATTTGAAATTTCAATTTATTCATTTATAATATAAACTAACATCTTTATAGCAAATGGAATCATATTATATGCGCAAAAATATTGTTGATCTTTTTATTTATTTTTATTAACCACAAAGTTCAGGCATGTGGGCTCTTAATGTTATCAGGACATGACTCACACCATTTTAAATTTATTCTTCCTCGGATAGCTAGATCATTTTCCGCTGCCATTCGATCCTGTTACTTCTTAAATTACTATAGAGTACCTTTCCAGTCGACTATCGACCTCGGGTAAATGTTGTTGATATTAAAAACACTTATCACTAATTCAAATACTAGTTGTACGTCTACTCATGGTCAGTTTAAATTCGGATATGAATTCATTTTGTATATATTGAGTTCTCCTTTTTTATTTTTTATGATTTGTAATTTTTTGGGTCATTTTTTATTATCTCTCTATCTATAAACAAAACATAATAACGTATGAACATACATGTGTAGGTATTTGTTGGTTTCACGCAACCTCATAAAGTCAATTCTCTTTTATGAATCTAAGGCAATAATGTTATGATAATTTTATCTATTTTTAGTTATCATTAAACACATCACACATTATTCATAAATTCTAAAGATGTATGATTAGGTCCTTACTCAAATTCCACCATTACCGTTGTATTGTAATTTCAAATATAATTTATTGAGTGTTTAAAATAAGTAAGAGGAAGTTTCATAGAAATATCGTAAAGGGTAAGACTTATAAGAAAACGATGAGTCAACGCAGAAGAAGAGATAATGAATTTTATGGTTCACTCTTTTTAAGATCTCTTTCAATTAATTATATTATTTCTTAATATTTGTCACGTTCTTGCTTTTTGGTCAAGTGGCTTTTTTCCATTGACTTTTATTTTGTTTTTGTTTTGTGTTAATTTTTGTTGAAATGTGTTTTACGGCTCATAATTTGTTAAATTTTAATATATTATTATTAAATCATCACAAATTATATATATATATATATGAAATATGTTCAAATGGCAATGACTTAGCCATAAATTTTTCAGCAATGATCATATAACTATGTTATTTTTTGTAGATATATAGTCATTACTAAATAAACTATGATTAAATTGTGTTTTTTTTTTGATAATTTTTATGACTATATGATTTTATTTTATTTTTAAAAAGATTATATGATATTTTTTGTCGATTTTTTGTTCGAAGTATTTTTTTTTGTCAGACATTACTCATTGGATTGAATCGACAAGACATAATCTATAGCGTAAATAGTTTTACTGGAGCTGACCAGATTTGAACTCATCACCTAGTATCTAGCTAGAACAAAGGCAACCCAACTAGGTCACCTACTTCTTGGTTCAGACAAAATCTTAAATTAACAATTACTTAAAATCAAATTTCAGTAAAAATATAAGAAAAAAATAGACATGCGTTTTTTTGTTGAAATGTAAAATTTATTGATAAACAAAAAAATTATTTACAAGGGGAAACAAGTGCTCTAACTAACCTGAATAATAAAGAATCAACGAAGGCCTAAGTCGAAACATTTCCGTAAGAGTCCTTCCAATTGATGAGGGGAACAGTATCTTAAAAAGATTATTTGATTTCTGATTGTTCTGTCTATCAAGCGAGTCAAAGACCTGGAGTCAATAGTTGGTTGACCTTGAATGCGGCCATTATGTTCACGCCAATGGTGATAGATGACAGTCTGGAGAAGCATACGACATAGAACCAAGTCTAGTCGAGGCCGAGAAGAGGAGACAATGTTGTCCGAAGTTATAGAGGAACCCGATAAGGTATCTGCAAGATCATACCACACGTAAATTAGTAGCGAGCAAAAAAAGGTGGTCCCTTGTTTCATTGGGTTCACCGCAAAGAAAATATCCTTATTTGCTCCCCAAGTGCTCATTATGTCCCTAGTTGATAACCGATTTCTCATCACTAACCAATGAACAAACGAGTAGCATGGGACATCCTGTGGAAACCATACAAGCTTTACTCATGAAACTCGAGTATCATGGGTCTGCAATCGTACCCATGTTTTTGTTAAAGAGAAAAATGGCTTGTAAAAACTCGAAGAGTGTTTTCACAATGAAATATTCGCAGTAATGACAGGATTTGACGGTAGCTCAGCTCAAATATCCGCAAAAAGGACAGGAATTGGCTGAGTGTAGCCAGCGACGACTAGAGTAGGCTGCAGCCACCTTAGCCTCTTATGAAATTTCTCAATAACGAGTACCCACAACATCATCAAGTAAATTCTCAACCAAACACCAAGTATCGGACCAGAAAAAGTATCATTACCCAACTAAATCAACACTTTCACAAATTGACGTGCTAAAGGATACAAAGTCTCTAGTGATAGTGGTTATTTAATAAATTCTTAAGCACCAGAGTTTGATTTTTTTCGGTACAAATAGAAGAAAAAATAGATTTTTGGTGTAGGTTTTGTCTATAAATCGAGTCTTTTCAATCTAATTATTGAAAAAAAGAATTTTAAGGACCAAAACTGATATTACAGAGTCCTAAAGTTAATAATCTGTAATCTATAATCTAAAGTTAATAATCTATAATACATAGAGTCTCTATCTATAATAGTAACAAAAAAAACATGATTAATATTATTAGAATTATTAAATAATAGTATTTATTTTGTCATTCCATATACTATTGTTTAGACGTCAACAATGATGACGAAATGAATTAATCAAAGTGTGAACAGAGATAACGGCATTCTTCTCCCACTTTATATTCAGTCAATAAAAGATAACTTATACAGCAAAAAAGATAGCTTATGCATTGAAGAGTCATTACATTGACATTCATGTATCTAAAATTATTTTTATAATCAAAATTAATGTTACATATAAAATATATATCTAAAGTCTCTAAGTAGATAAATATGTTTTGATAATTTCACCAATTTAAAGTATACCATCTTATTTCTAAACGACTAATCTACACAAATCAATTGAAAATGTTTAAGACTTTTTTTGTGTGTGTAACAATTCAAGCTCTCCCAAAAGTCTTATATAAGATTCAAATTCTGGTGAAAAATACTGCTGAAATAAATATTTAACAATTTTACCAATTGCATTTCTTCAAATTATTATTGAATATATTTTTTTTAACCGATTGACTTATTTGAAATATTTTTCGTAAACTACCCGGTTTTATACTTATTTATATGAGATATATAGGAATTTCACTATTATCATACAAATATCTCATTGTTTAAGTTTACATATTTTACATAAATATATAGATATCCAACTTACTTTATATTCGTAAAATTTATCGGATTCGCCTAGATCACCTACAAAAATCTAAAAATAAAAAGTTATGGATTTATTAAGCAAATGGTCTTCTCTTCTTAACCAACTATTTTTAGGTAATACTGTAATAAATTCATTAGTAAACACTTAGTAGATGAAATTACTATGTAAGTGAAATTTTCAAAGATATTATAATTAGGTGGTTGAATATATATATGTTAGCAAAGTCCAGCTCACAAATCCTATGCCCATCTCCACAAGTAGTTTGTGAAGTCAAACAAAAAATTCAACTTTTTTCCTATCTCTCTCTCTCTCCCTTTTATAATATTCAACAAGTTCATTTATATATATATATAGATGTATGAGTGTGTATAACTTCATTAGGAGCTAGATATATATATATATATATAACATAATATTTCACAGAAGTGTTAGGACTTGTTAAACTCTTCTTCTTCTTCTCTCTCTCTCTTTCTCAATCACTCTCTCTTCTCTCTCTCTTGATCACCATGGTTTCTCAAGCTGCAAATCATGATTATGTTAGTATCTCTCTCTCTCTCTCAATGTTATTACCTTTTTTTTGTTAAATAACATTGCCTTATTGTGATTTGGATCATCATTTTTGTTAAATTTTTGGTTAAATCAAATTGGAATTATTCTCTTCTTTTTTTGGTTAAAGTCGAGTCTATATTCCAAATGATACAAAATCTTACGTCTAATTGTTCTTCTTTCTAAAATTTGTTTTCAGGATTTTAATCTAATATTTTCATTTTCTTTTTAGATTATTAGGTTTCTTCAAAAATATCCATAAAACAAAATAATATTTGTGGTTCTTATAGTGAAGAGAAATTTTCAAAACTCAAAGAAAAAAAAAAACTAATTATTATTGTAACAAATTGACTTGCTGACTTATAAGATTTTGACTCATTAAAAGCTTACGATACTTCTTTAATTTCCAATAAAAAAAGTCTTTACTTACATTTTATTTTATTTTTTCTTCAAATTATGTAAATAAATCATTACAACAAAAAATAAAAACAAAACAAAACAAAAACCTAAGTAGATTTGTACTTTTTAGTTCGTAAGTTCAGATCTTAACTTTAAAAGCACCGTACGAAGTCAGTTTCTTAACTTTTCCAAAGTTTAAGGAACCTCTTTATACAGTCGCCAAAAACGACCAAAGAGATTTTTTATTTTATTTTCCTTTTATATATTCCAAAAATTATTTTATCTTATTATTTATCTAAAAAATATGAATTTTAAAACTCATATATATAATCGTTGACTTTTCTTACACTCAATCTGTGGACCAAACTGAATCCACTTGTAGTTTTAGATCCTTAATAGTATTAGGGAGAGTTTTAGACCAATAGATCTTTCCAAAAATCCATCCTTATACTTTTTACTTTGTTTTACTTTGACCCCAAGAGTTTATTTTATACATTTTAGCCCAAAATTCATGATTGATTGACTTTTTCTTCTTCCAAATTGAAATCAATGTGAAAACAACAGAAGGATGGGGAGTATTTTACCAAAATGTTTTAGTATTAACTAGTTTCAGTTCTTGTTTAGTAACTTCTAATTTTTTGAATTAAACTGATAACCGAAGTTATCTATAAATTAGAACCAAATAGTTCTTTTTAAAAATTGAAATCAAGCCAAAAATTGAACCGAAAACCAAAATTAGCTAAAAATTGGAACCAAACAGTTCTTTTTTCAAAACTGAAATCGAACCAAACCAAACCAAATTTTTCGGATCGGTTCGCTGCCGGTTCGGTTTTTTGATTCCAGGCCTAATGAAATCTGTTGAATAAACTGAATCTACTTTGTTATTTGCCCTTAGTTTAGAGTCTTTAGAGTTTAGACCAATAGATCTTCTAAATTCAGTCCTTATACTTTTTACTTTGTTTTCCTTTGACCCCAAAAGTTTATTATATAACATTTTAGCCCAAAACTCATGATTGATTGACTTTTTTTCTTCTTCCAAATTGAAATTAATGTGAAAACAACAGAAGGATGAGGAAGAATTAGCAAGACAAAAAAAGATTGATGAATGGTTACCAATTACTTCATCACGAAATGCTAAATGGTGGTACTCTGCTTTTCACAATGTCACTGCCATGGTTGGTGCTGGAGTTCTCGGTCTCCCTTACGCTATGTCTCAACTCGGATGGTACAATTCTCATATCCAAAACCGGTTTATTTCACCTAAACCGAATTTAATTAAACCTTAACCGGTTTTAATTTCTCAGGGGACCGGGTATTGCAGTATTGGTTTTATCATGGATCATAACATTATACACGTTATGGCAAATGGTTGAAATGCATGAAATGGTTCCTGGAAAACGTTTTGATCGTTATCACGAACTTGGTCAACATGCGTTTGGAGAGAAGCTTGGTCTTTATATTGTTGTACCGCAACAGCTAATCGTGGAATGTGGCGTTTGTATCGTTTATATGGTTACTGGAGGCAAATCGCTAAAGAAATTTCATGAAACAGTTTGTGAAGATTGTAAATCAATCAAACTTACTTATTTCATTATGATCTTTGCTTCTGTTCATTTCGTCCTCTCTCATCTCCCCAATTTCAATTCCATCTCTGGCGTTTCTCTTGCCGCTGCGGTTATGTCTCTCAGGTAATTGATTCGATTAAACCGGTCCGGTTATTTTAAAATTATCGACTTGGTTTGGGTACATGAACCGGTTTTTATATATAGAAATTCTTTGTTCTTTCATATTAGGAATTGGATTACCAAATTCACATTGTAATTACTATTAGACCTGGACATTTCGGTTTTGGTTTGGTTTTGGTTCTGATCTTTTCAGGTTCGAGTTTCTGAGTCTAGTAATTTAATACCCATTTAGATATTTTAATATTTCGGATTATGTTTGGTTCGAGTATAGATTGAGTTCGGATTCGGATATTTATATATAATCAATTCAAGTAAACTGGTTCGGTTAGCTTACATTACCTACTTGGTTTAGTTACATACGAGCCGGTTTTAAGTATAGAAATTCTCCATTCTTTCAAAATTAGGAATTGGATTACCAAATTCACATTGTAATTACTATTATATCTGGACATTTCGGTTTTCGGTTCAGGTTCGGTTCTGATTTTTTTAGGTTTGGGTTTTTTTGTTATAGTAATTTAAGATCCATTCAAGTTTTCTTTTACTTTTCAGATTCGATTCGGTTCATGGTTAGATCAGATTCAGGTTTGGATCTTTATATATAAATTTGTATAAAAATTCAAAAGTAGTAAATAATTCATAAAAATAAGTCTAAAAAACTTTAAATTTGATAAAAGTATATTGGATACCCATCGGTTCTTGATTCAGTTCGAGTTCCAATTCATGTTCAGTTTTTTCAGGTATATAAATTTAGGAACCATTCATATATTTTTGTCGGGTTCCGTTCAAATTTGATTTCTCTTTCTCGGGTCGGTTTCGGTTCTGGTTTCGAGTATTAGGTATTTTTCCAGGACTAATTACTATGATTAGGTATTTGTTTAGGTTATTAACCAAAACTATATTCCGGTTTGATATAACCCGGTTTATAAACTCAATTTCCTTTTATTGATTTCAGCTACTCAACAATTGCATGGGGAGCATCAGTGAGCAAAGGAGTTCAAGACAACGTTGAATACGGTTACAAAGCAAAATCAACAGCCGGTACGGTTTTCAATTTCTTCAGCGGTTTAGGAGATGTAGCATTTGCTTATGCTGGTCACAATGTTGTACTTGAGATTCAAGCAACAATTCCTTCAACACCTGAGAAACCATCAAAAGGACCAATGTGGAAAGGAGTTGTCGTCGCTTACATCGTCGTTGCTCTCTGTTATTTTCCGGTGGCTCTTGTCGGATATTACATCTTTGGTAATAAAGTTGAAGATAATATTCTCTTGTCACTTGAGAAACCGGCTTGGTTAATCGCTACGGCTAATATCTTCGTTGTGATTCACGTTATTGGTAGTTATCAGGTTGGTTTTTCTAAACCGGATTCTTTGATTTAAACCGTTGTTAACTGGATTTAACCGGAATTGGTTTTTGGTTTTGTTTCAGATTTATGCAATGCCGGTATTTGATATGATGGAGACTTTATTGGTTAAGAAGCTGAATTTCCCACCAAGCACAACTCTTCGGTTTTGTGTTCGTAATTTCTACGTTGGTAAGAAAATTAATGTTTACTTATTCATTAAAATTACGTACTTTTACATTTTAAAACTATAAATTAGGGTGTTACTTAGATCTAGGCATTTAGGGTTTTGGTTTGGTTTCAGTTTGAATTTCTTTGGAATCTGATTTTCGAGTTTAATAATTTAGGATTCATTTAAATATTTTTACTTTTCGGGTTGGGTTTGGTTCGGATATAGATCATATTCAAGTTTGTGTATTTATATATAAATTTATATAAAAATTCAAAAGTAGTAAAAAATAAATAGAAATAAGTCTTAAAAAGTCATAAATTTATTAAAAGTATATCGATTACCCATTTAATTTTTAGTTCGGTTACGGTTCGAGTTTAAGTTCAATTTTTCAGATATATAAATTTAGAACTTATTCAATATTTCGTCGGATTTGGTTCGAGTCCAGTTCCTTTTTTTCAGTTCGGTTTTGGGTATGAGAGCTAGTGTTACTTAATCCACATATCNTTTTTTTTTTTTTTTTTTTTTGTTCTGAAATTTAGCCGCAACGATGTTTGTTGGTATGACATTTCCTTTCTTCGGTGGACTTTTGGCGTTCTTTGGTGGATTCGCGTTTGCCCCAACCACATACTTCGTAAGATTGCGATTTCTAAACGCTTTTTTTCTTTAAATGGATTTGATTATTTAGAAATTAGCCTAACTTAATTATTTATTATTGTTTTTAGCTCCCTTGTATCATTTGGTTAGCAATCTACAAACCAAGGAGATTCAGCTTGTCTTGGTGGGCCAATTGGGTAAGTAACATTATTATCATTACTAATAGTTTGGGTATTTTGGGTTTCGGTTCGGTTCGAGTCTTTTTGGATTCAGATTTTTAGGTTTAGTAATTTATGACTTCTTCGAGTATTTCTACATTTTGGATTCAGTTCGGTTTAGGTATATATCAGGTTCAGATTCTATATATATATATGTATATTCAAAAATAGTAAAGAATTAATAGAAATAAGTCCTAGAAAGTCTTAATTTAACAAAAGTATATTAGTTACCCATTCAGTTCTTGATTCGGTTCCAGTTTAGATTTATGTTTGGTTTTTCGGGTACATAAATTTAGGATCCATTCGGATATTTTGTCGAGTTTAGTTCCTGTTTTTCAGGTCGATTTTAATTTGAGTTTTGGATATAAGGTTTATGCTCATAGCTAATTATTAAACTTTTCAACACTGCGATTGGCGTTTGCGTTTTGTGATTTTTATTTCTTAACTAAAACCAAACTGTTTCTTTTTAATTCAGGTATGCATTGTATTTGGTGTTTTCTTAATGGTTCTATCACCAATTGGAGGACTAAGGACAATAGTTGTTCAAGCAAAGGGATACAAGTTTTACTCGTAAATTCTATATGTAATATATGATAAAACATATCTTTAAATCAACTAATAATATATTTGCGAAGAGATTAAGACAAGATATAGAAGAATCAAAGCTCTCTAGTCTGAATCTGAAATATAGATTTTAGGGTTTGTGTTTTTGTGTGTTTATATATTATTTAAAACAATATTATATTTTGTTTCTTCTCTATTCTCAAAATGTAATGTTTTGGTTTTGCAAAGAGATTGATTCTTTGTGTTCTCAAGAAAATCTCACTTCTAAGTTATATTATTACGAGCCATAAAATCAATGATTATTCAAAGGTTTTATACTTTTGGTATATAACGACAAAAATTACGAGAAAAAACAAATTGATTAGATAAAGAAAAAATGTGTATTATATTAGCAAGATTCAATGTTACACTGTTTTCTATATTTGTGATGCCTTTACGAAACCTTGTTTGATTAGTGGGATTCGAAAACAAAATTAATAACTCTTGGATTATATCTAATTCGAAGAATAATGACAGTCTATGCTAGTCGAATTTGGCACATGCCAACTATATACTTTTAACCAAACTTAATTCAAATCGTACTAATTAAGCTAGTTTGGTTTATACATATATATATATATATATGGCTTATTATTGAGGGCTAACGACTGATTACTCGCAAAATTTATGAACTCATCCACCACAACAACAATTTTTACCGAGATATTTCTTATTTCTTCATCGATTCTATACACATATTCCAAAAATTTGTATAATTATAATTTTCTCATTTTTTTTTCTAAATACTTTTTTCTCTCTCAAAACATTATTTTTCTTTTCCGAAAACGATTTTTTGGTGATTTTTGAAAATGAAAACGTGGAGAATATATAAGCAAATTTTATCACTGAATTGCTACTTACGTACAACTAAAAGATGACTGATTATTTAGTCGCACATTTTAAATTATAATTGGGTACAAAATAAAAGAAACATGTTTTACTCTAAATATTGCTATTAATATGCGACTGAACATATGTTTTATTTATGAGCATATATCAGTTTTAAGTGAATGCGAACCATAAAAAAAATTATAAAACCAAAAGCTATTAATATAAAGTAAATATATATAAAATTATTACTATATAATTATTTGATATTTGTATAGTTATGTTTAATATTCAATAATAAGAATATGTGTTATTGACATTCGTTCATCACAAATACTTGATATTATATATTATTTGATAATAATAGGTTATTTTGTGAAAATAATATGGTTTATTTGATAAAAAATAAAATAATAGATAAGAATCATTTGATATGCCGAGGACGTGTGGCCCAGTGGTAGAGACCACTTTAGCATTTCTCAGGCACCCGAGTTCGATTCCTCCTATATGCAAGGGGGAGGAAGAATATTTGGCTATGGATCGGGCCTTTGTCGATCCCACTAGTACTAAAAAGAATGAGTAAGGTTGACAAAAAAAAGAATCATTTGATATTAAATGTCATTTAATAAAACTATAGTAATATCACAAATCATTCAATAATTACGATTTATTTAATAATTAAATGTTATTAGATATTTGATATTCATAGTGTAAAGAACTCTTATGTTTTAGATTAAATATATTTTCAAAAGTTTATTTTGTGCTTCAACACGGATTAAAATCTTGCTTTTCTACTAATATAATTCAAAACTATCTTTAATTTTGAAAAGAAAATTTGAAGCAACATAATAAATTAGATCTGAGTTTGGTTTTACTATAAATAGAAGAGTAACAAGCAAAACTTTACAATTAAAAACAATGAATTCATCATTATCTTTATCACAAATAGTCACATATATTCTTATATTATTTCTTCTACATGGTGTTGTGTTCTCCAAAGCATTTGGACATATAAAAGTGGACATTGTCAATGATATTGGTCCAAACATCAATTTGGGTGTGCACTGCAAATCAAAATCAGAAGATCTTGGATCTCAATCTATAGCTTATGAACAACAATGGGGATTTCGAGCTTATATTAATTTTTGGCGTACAACTTTGTATTTTTGCCATTTTGAATGGGAAAATCAGTCCAAATGGTTTGATATCCTTGTTGCCAATAGAGATGTTAGTGTTTGTTCAGCCAAAACTCCATGTCTTTGGAAAATTAGATCTGATGGTCCATGTAGAGAAGCTACTCGTGGTAGAAGAAAAAGATGTTTTCAATGGAAAAAATGATACTATATATGTGATCTTCTTCGTCATTCAGAATATTAAACTAAAATTAATAAAATTTTAAAAGTTATATACCTCCAAAATGTGAATTCAGTCAACATTTATATATCTTTAATTATTTTTTTAGTCAATCAGAATGACAAAATATGTGGTTAGAATGATCCAGCTAATGACTTGATGCTAGAGTTCGATTTATATCTACTACATTACGGTAACTTAAAAAAAAAATTTAGGAGTTTCAAGGTATAAATCGGGTTTTGTCGATCTAATTATGGATAAAAAAAAGAATGACAATAGGAGTGTGTTTCAGCAGTGCCGCCCCACAACAATTTGATGCCTAAAGCAATTTTAAAAATAGATGCCCTAATTATTTTTCTTAATAGTAAATAATGAAATTTTTGATTCTTTCCATCACGTATATAAGAATTTTTCAAAACTACTAAAACTTTAAAAAAAAACCCAAATTTAGGTATTAGATAGTTATAGTAACCAACAAGTTTTTTTTATAAATTTTGACAATATAAATGTCTATAGTAGCTCTATGTATCTCAATAAACATTTTTATTGATGTATGATTTTATAAAATATCATATCTATATATGTAATTGATTTAAAAGTACCGCAAAAATAAATAAAGAAATTGCAACTCATCTACTTAAGTAATGAAATAACGAGATAGAGAAGTGATTGTGGATATCAGTTATCCTTAAAAAATACTAAGTAATTTGGTATAAAACATTAAAAATTTACTTTTAAACATACCTCGTTTAACACTACCATATTTAAAATTTAGTACTTGTAAGGTTACATATTTATAAGGATTTGTAGAGTTTATGGCTTAATTATATAAAAAAGTGAAACATAAACTAAACAATAGTTATGTTATTATTAACTGAGTTGTTTATTAAATAATTTAATATAATTAATGAAAGAAATGAGATTAGTTAAAAGAAATAAACTGAATAATGAAAAAAAGATTAATATTAAAAAAGTTAGTTTAACTAAAACGATAGTAATTAAAAGTGAAAGACCAACAACACAAAACAAAAATTAGGTTAAGAAACGTATCCTTAATCAAAAAAGGAAAAAATATCATATACAAGGATCAGAATCGAACTTCGGATTGACCAAAATTATTATTTATGCTTTACCAATACACTAAAGAAATTTTTGTAAATCTGATGCCCTCAATTTTATTTATTTATTATGCTGCCTAAAGTTCTTGATTGTTGGGCTTTAGTCCAGGGCCGACTCTATGTTTCAGGGTATGGATCGGATTTTGTCGATCTAATTACTGGAAAAAAAAATGAAAAAATCTGTTTTCTCTTTCAACAATGTTATCAAAATCGTTTTAAGGCCTATGTTTGTATTTACATTTGCAATTTTTGTGTCACCTTCAATATTAATGGGCCTTTTGTTTGGGCCCAATTATTAAAAAGAGAAAATGGGCTTCCCATACACGGATATCAACATTATAAATGCATCACAAACATACACACATATACAATAAAATTTCATATCCATATATGCATACAAGTGAATACTGAGCTTTTTTACATCACATTCATACAAATTTATACAGAGCTTTAATCTTCAAAATTGAATTCCACTTTAAGAGGAAATGAAAACTCCAAACTTATGTCTTTTAAGCCCAATGCAAAAATTGATTTTAAGCTTATGTTAAATTCATGTCTTCCATATATTAAACAGATAGAGAAGGGAGATATAATCGAATTGTCCTTAAAGTTAGTTTCTGTTTGTGTCATGATGTGTAGTGTCTTTCTTTTAACCATTTTGACGTTTATTGTCATAGTCACATGTTACTTAAAAAAATGCATTATTGTTACGGTTATAGTGTGACTAAAAATATTAATAATTTGTGATGTTTTATATACGATTTTGTTACGAATTTAAATAAATTAATGTGACGGTTCCGTAATAGTTTTTGACAAAATAATTACTAAATTCATTCGTCACAAATATATTGTAACTTTTTTTATTGCCAATATAAATTTGTGATAATTATATTGTAATCATTTACAAATCATCACAAATCCTGAAATCTTCAATTTCCTTAGAGTTAGAAGAGTAAAATAATCCAAAATCCTGATTATAATAAGGGATCAAGCAATAGGACATTGAAAACACTTTGATCCAAGAGCCACTTACAAACAATCCCAATCTTCAAGGGACTTAAGTGGCAAATGACCTTAAGTCCTTAACATTGAGTTACATGGGCTACTGTAGAGTCTCTGCAGCCCAAATTCCACTAAAACTAGCCAATGAAGCCAACTTAGATTAAACAAATGATGCCAATACGTTTTTCTTATCAACAATTACACATGATGCTAATAAAATTCTAAAATTACTAATCTCCACTACACAAGTATATGTACTCTTACATGGATACTCTAAGAGTGTTAAATGATGTGATGACAATACTAATTTATTTAGATGCAATATTTGGAAGATTTGAAGATTTTTCACTCCACGAACCAAAATTACAATCAGTTTTTTTTTGTCAACCTTACTCATTCTTTTTATTATTAATGGGATCGACAAATGTCCGATCCATAACCAACTTTTTTCCTTCCATTTGTATCTGGGAGGAATCGAACTCTGATGCATGAGGAAAGCTAAAGTGGCCTCTACCACTACGCCACACGTCCTCAGCAATTAGAATCAGTTCTGTTTGACATAATCAATAGAAACTAAAATGAAATTAATACTCTAACTATTTAATGTTTAAGGTTGTGATTTATATAAATCTTGACAGATTAGATATTATGATCGTAAAATTTCTAGTAACACCAATTCCATCAAAATTTTCACAATTAGAATTTTCAATAATTGGATCAACATAATTTATTTCATAATTTAAATTTTCTTAAAACCCAAATAATACTACATGGCGCGTAATATGATTGCTTATAATCGAATACTAAGATAGACATTTGACCACTTGACAAAAAAACACTTCCCGTATTTTTGTATATTTCATTTTTTAAAATTTCATTTTAGGTATTTGTTTATGTTTTTTTTTGTTAAGGGGTATGTATTTTGTTTATGTTTTAATGCAATCTAGGTATCTAAAGAGTATAGGATATATTGATTAGGACAGGCGTACCAATAAGCGAGTTGTGATTCCACCTATCAATCCAACAAATAATATTGCATATAAAAAACATAAGAACATATAAAAAACATACATGTACAAATCAAATAGAGTTATATATATATATATATATACTTAAATAGTGTTAGATCCAGTGAAAATGGTGATAAATGCATGTGTGAGCTGTAAGGTTAAGTCCATAAATAAATGATGGAGTTTTGTCGTGAAAAGAAGAGAAAGAGAGAACTAAAGACTCCTCTTACTATGATGACCTCTCCTCCGACTAAATTCGCCATCTGTTCCTCTCTTTCCATTTCTTCACTCTTCTTATTTTATATTTTATTTTTTTTGGTCAACTTTACTATAGTTGGATCGACAAGGCCCGATCCATAGCCAAAGCCCAAACTCTAAAATTTCTTTCTTCTTTCTCCTTGCACCTGAGAAGACTCGAACCCAGGTGCCTGAGGATTTGTAAAGTGGCCACTACCACTAAACCACCTGTCCTCGACTTCTTATTTTATTTTTATTATATTTAGTACTGTACCTACGCATTTAGTAAATAATAAAAAGAAATTAAACTGTGGACATTTCTTACTCCCTCTGTTTCATAATATAAGTTGTTTTAGAAGGTTTTTTTGTTTCAAAATATAAGTTGTTTTACGAAACCAAGACAAAAAGTAAATTAAAAGTTATGAACTTTTTATTGAGAAAACAAAAAGCAGAAAATTTCTTAATAGATGTGCATTCAAGCAAAACAAATTATAAAAAGAAACGGAGGAAATATTAAAATGATTGATTAATATACGGTTGATTTTTATAAAGAAAAAATATTGATGAGTAGGCAGTGATGGACCTAGCACATATATTGCTAACATATAATAAGAACTTATCCTATATATCTCCAAAGCATAATAATTCGTAGCCTAAATGATTTAATTGGAGCGGGTAAGATTTAAATTCTTTACCTAATGTATAGATAAATCAAAAGCAAACTTACTAGACCATACGTATTTATATTGTCTAGTTTAAAAAATCTTATATAATATTAGAAAATTAGTTAAGTTTGGGTTCGGAAGCAAATGATTATTCATTCGCTTCTCACGTTCCGTGAATAGCCAAGGCTATAATTCGAGATATAAAAACCGGTATTAATCACATAATAGAAATTTTAAAACTAGTAAAGTTTAGCCATAACGGAATATGAAATATTTAGGATATCCTAAAAATAGAGTTCGATAATATTTGAAATTTACATCACAATAATTTGAGACCCACATAATATTTTGTATCTATATTTGTTTAATTTTATTTCTCCGAAACTTTACAATATACCAATATATATAATTGATATCTATATATATAAAGTAGAATCTTCTTCTCTTCTCATGAAGCCACATCATCATCCACATCATCAATCCATCTTTTAAAACCTCTTAATTTAAAACCATAATTAAAAGCATAATAAATTTTGTACCACTAAATTTAAAACCATAATTATAAACAAATTATATACTAAATACTTCTTAATTTAAACTCAAATTAAAAATAATAATAATAAAATTTAAACCATAATTTAAAACAAATAATAAATTTAAGGATACATATACTAATTTAGTATTAAACATTTTAAAAATATTTGTAATTAAAAAATCAAATATAAAAACATTCATTTTATATTTGTGAATGTATTTTCCACATATAGAAATTAAA
>OVBA01003256.1:2524-28971 GCA_900406435.1 Lepidium aucheri | reverse complement strand
TCTAAGCAAATACTCAATTCATTAAAGCATAAAATGCATAAACAAAGTACCCTAAGATCCAAATATAATCTACAACGAAATTAGAGAGAGTTTTCTATTTGTTAAACATCAGATGATTTATAAAATGACCAACAAAGGGTATTTATAGAGTTATTAGCATAACCCTAATGGCTAAACTGACTTTAAATATTTAACCAGAAATCTTCTTCTCGCTGGTCCTTGGCGAGCTTGGACACCGAGGAGTGGTCTTGATGTTGTCCTTGCTGGTTAATGCCGAGTAAGTGGTCCGAGTGGTTCAGGTTTAGCTTCCCTCGCGATGGATAAGTCGAGGCGGGCGACTGAGGCTTCTTTCTGTTAGCGAACTGAGTGATCTTCTCTTGAGCAACTAGCTCTGATATTTTAGCTCCATTTTAGGCTCCTTTTTGCTCGAATACCTAGGAAAACTCCAAAACTCCGAATGCAAATGCAAAAAGTGCAAAACTAACCTAAATGGACCTAAATGCAAGGGAAACTAGCTAAACGGATATAAAAACAACCTAAAATAGTACTCTAAAACCATCAAAAATCACACTTATCACTTTCCTGAAGCCACCCAAGAACCAATGAGTGTCCAGAGTTGAAAGTCTCAAGGAGTGGGGAGCACCTTGACAGTTCGACGCCTAAAGAAAATAAGAAAGAACTTATTTCCGGACATAATGTTACTCATGGAGAAAAAAACAAACAGTATCAACTAAAAGCAATCCAAAACTGGACAGGATATGACCACCTTATACAGAGGAACCCCATGGTCTGAGTGGAGGCCTAGCTCTTCTCTAGAAAGAGCATGTTAATCTGAATATCAACCTCAGCTGCAAAAATTACATTGATGGAACTCTATGTTTTGGGAATAAGATTGTTGACATCGCCTTTTTTTATGGTCACCCTATCCCTCACATGAGACTTGATGTTCGGAATAGAATTTAGCAATACGAGAAAACAAAACTAACCCCTGGTTCCTAATAGGATACTTCAATGAGATATACAGAAATGAAGATAAACTTGGTGGTGCCAAACGTACAGAAAGTTCATTTCTCTCACTTCAGATCATTTCTGAGAAACAACGGTCCCCATGAAATCAATAGTACTGGACCTCACTTCTCCTGGATGGGCAACAAAAACAACTCCTAAGTACAATGTAGGCTTGACCGCAGCTACGGAAACTCATACTGGCTACTAAACTTTGCATGGACCACAACTGCATACTTATCCATTATAGAATTGAACCACAGACCACTTTATACCACCATAATGACGAAAAATTCAAAGTTTATGACCATATTTTGCTTTGATAAACGATGGACCAAAAGAGAAGGGTTCACAGATTTGATTATATGGGCATGGACGAAAGGAGCCAGGATACTAAGGAATAACTCCCTAGACTGTATTGCGGAATGCAGGAAAGCAATATCCCTGTGGAAGAAACAAAACTCCCACAAAAGAATGGAGTATGTTGACAGAATCAGGGGAAAACTTGATCAAGAAATGACTAAAGCCTCGCCACACCACCAAACTATAGCTAACCTCAACGCAGAACTAATATTCTACTACATGGAAGAGGAGCTATACTGGAAACAAAAAGAGAAAGAAAGATGGCTCATTCAAGGTGACCAATACACAAATTTCTTCCACAAATATGTCAATTAAAAAAAACAAAAAAAAAACAGAATGAATAGCCTCCAAGATAAAAATGGAACTGCAAAAACTGCAGAGGGATCAAAAGGGAACATAGTTGCTTGTTACTTTAGTGATCTCTTTAAATCCACGAAACCCTCTCACTTTGGAAATATCCTAGGAAACCTCCAACCAAAAATTACAGAGCTTATAAAATACTCAGCTAATGGCTCCGATTACCAATGCAGAAGTTAAAAGACAGCCTTTAGCATTTGCAATGATAGTGCTCCTAGACATGATGGGATGACATGACACTTGTTTCAAAACTACTAGGACATTATTGGTAACAAAGTGACAGAAGAAATTAAAGAAGCCTTCAGTATAGGATCCTTCCCTACATAATGGAAATACACCCATCTAGCCTTGATCCCAAAATGTTAGAATCCAAAGGATATGAAGAACTTCATACCAATAAACCATTGCATTATGATTTACAAAATCATATCCAAAATAATGGCCAAGAGACTACAACAGATTCTGCCTCAGATTATATCTGAAACTCAAGGATCTTTCACCTATGGGAGACTGATCACTGACAATGTCCTAATAGCTCATGAAATAATGCATCATCTCAACACAAATACTAAGGCTCAACAAAATTTTATGGAAGTTAAAATAAATATGTCTAAGGCATATGACAAAACTGAGTGGAGCTTTCTTGAAGCAATTCATGTCAAACTTGGTTTCATGAAAGAATGGGTAGACATAGTTATGTTTTGTGTATCAACTGTCAAATACTCGGTCCTTATCAACAGTACCCTGTACGGATTCATCTCACCTGAGAGGGGTCTTCGACAAGGAGACCCTCTCTCCATTTTCCAATTTGTACTAGGAACGGAAGGCCTTATACACATTATGCAACAAGCAATACATAACCATGACCTCCCCGGAATATCGTTCAACAATAGAGGACCAACAATACAACACCTACTATATGCAGATGATAGTCTATTCATATACAAAGCAACACTTCAAGAAGTCACAACTCTCAAGACTTGTTTTGACACATATGAAAGAATATCTGACCAAAGCATTAGCTTTGACAAATCTGCAATTGCCTTTGGGAAGAAAGTCTCGGGAAGAACAAGAGAGGAACTCAAAACCATACTACAAATCCAAACAGACCACAGAATTGGCAAATACCTTGGACTCCTAGAATGTTTCAATGGATCAAAAAACAAATCTTTGACTACATCATAGAGAAACTCAATGGCTGCATTGACAATAGGCATAGTAAAACCTTATCACTAGGAGGGAAAGAAATTATGATTAAGGCAGTAGCAATGGCCTTTCCAGTATATGCGATGTCATGCTGCATGCCTTCTAAGTATCAATGCCAAAAAATCACGAGTGCAATGACTCAGTACTGGTGAAACTCTACAAAGGATAGGAAGAAGATTCTGTGGGTGTGTTGGAAAAGTATGTGTATACAAAAGAACGAAGGAGGATAGGGGTTCAAAAACATTGAACATTTCAACCAAGCACTACTTGCCAAGCAAGCATGGAAGCTGATAAGACAACCAGAATCATTATTGTCAAGAGCTCTGAACGCTAAATATTATAACAACATTGACTTCTTAGAAAGTGAACAAACCACTCGACCTTTCTATGCTTGGACAAGTTTAGAAAATAACTACTTGCCAAAGGTCTCATTAGACAAATTGGTGATGGTTGAGACACATATGTCTGGTCAACCAACTGGATTTTCCAAGACCAACGGTGACCTCCGATCAATAAAGAAACAAGGTTCAATGTAAATCTCAAGGTGGCAGACCTGATATCTAATGGAGACTGGAATCACTCCAAAGTCCTTGAAACCTTCCTACCAGCGGATGCCCAGAGAATACTTGAATCTCCTCCATGCCTCGCAAAAAAAGACTCTTGGATCTGGGGCAACAGTCACTCTGGTGAATATACAGTCAAAAGCGGATACCGTCTCTCAACAAACATAATAAGCATGGTACTTCAACAAACTTCAGTCTCGCTCTGCAAGAGACTTAAAAACAAAATATGGAAGCTCGAAATTCCAAGGTAAATTGCAGTATTCATGTGGCATGCTTTATCAGGAGCCTTAGCTGTAAAGGAAAGACTAAGTAGCTCAATAACATCTCTGGATGGTCTATGCATAATATGTGGATCTCAATATGAAACAACCAATTATTGTTTGTTCACTTGCACGACAGCTAGACAACTCTGGACCCTCACAAATGTACTCCTTCCACCGAGAGGATTCTCTAATGGCTCACTTATTACAAACTTTGGTTACCTATTTGAACACTCAACCTCAATTGCAAACAATGCAAGTCTTGTGAGAAACTTCTCATGGATACTCTTGTACATCTGGAAAACCCGTAATGAGGTGGTCATACAAGGCAAACAAATAAATTTTCAAGTAAAAGCTCAGGAAGCTCTCTCTGAGGCAGCAAGCTGGGAACAGTGATCAAGTTTCAGGAAAGCTACCAACCAAACAAGGAATACATGAAGCACATACCACACAATCACAGAACCAATAAATGCTGAATTCACCGTTAATTGGTCTGTGGCATGGAATGCTCAGAGCAACCTTAATGGAGCCGCCTTTATACTACACAAACATAATCTGAGAAACCATATGAATGGCATACATGTCCTAACGGGATCAACCAACTTTATACACCTTTCTTTCTCAGGGGTAGTTTGGGTTCTCTCCATGCTCTGGGACCTCAGAATCGCAGATGTCATTGTGGATATTGACAATCAAACCATTTATGCAGCTATCAGAGAACCGTCTCGTTGGCCAAAATATCAAATATGGCTTAGCAAAATCTAATTGATAGCCTCACAATTCCATAAATGTTATTTCAGGCTGATCCCAGTGAGACTAAACAAAATGGTTAAATCAATTGCCAACAGCGTGGTCAGAGATGGGAGATATGAGGACTACATTGCTATGGAGATATCACAGTGGATCATGCAACCAGACTAACTTCAGTTTCATTTGGTCTCTTAATTTTAGGTTTCATTATCTGATATAATAGTTCCAAATCCTATAGGTAGTGTCATTATCCTAGCCCAAAGATAGATCCCTTCCTATAGCTGTGTGAAACTAACCCCATAGATCTCCTTTCCATTTTGTAGGTATTATTCCTCTAGTTAAATTTCTGTGCATCAGGAATCAAAACCAATAGATAGTTAAACTTCTTTGTTCATATCTTTCCTTTTTTTCCAGAAGGTTTTCAACTCCAATTTTCCCGCCTAATGTATTAACCTAGTCAGTCTCATCCTTATCCCTTTAACCTTCTCTCCTTCCATATTCTTGTCATTTTCTCACTGTCTAATTTGGTTTGAAGCCTAGGATTTCCAACTATAGCTTCGGTTACAAGGCTAGACTCGGGAGGTGTTAACCATATTATCTATCTAATGATTACGCTTTATAGTCCCTCCTACAAGTAAGGATGGATTAAGTCATATGATCAAGAAATGTATTTTTTCTCTTGAAAATCCCTCACCGCCTTTGGACAACAAATAAGAGGTTGACAGGTGGAGCTCTGTCAGAATAATTGGATTTGGGCCTCATGCAGATGCGGAAATGACAAATATTTTGCGTACATAAAGTTGTTTGTCCCTTGATTATCTCATGCAGGATTCACTCCTTTATTCGAGACAAAAGAAAATCAAGGAGTGCAAGATAACAAAGAGTATCTCCCGCTCACACTTACAAGACCGCCTATAAATATGGGAATGGACTCCACAACTCCACACTTCAAAGTACTCAAACGCAATGGATAACAACCTATGGCAATCGAATCAGTTTGCACTTGACGCAACAAACCAACGGTGTACCTATCCCCAGACATGTACTACCAAAACCAACTCAAGAATCAGAAAATTCTACTAGTATGAGCTCTCAATCCAGTTGAACAAAGCATCCAAGACATGATCGAAGACCTACCAAAGGACTGGGGAATCTACAACAAGATCCATGGGAGAATGCTGGACAAAGACCTCACGGAATTCTTCTTTGAAAGGGAAGGCGACATGGACGCTATTTTCATAATGCAACCACTCCTATACAATGGCTAGCTCGTAACAGTGGAGAAATGGGTGAATAACCAAGCACTTCAACCAATAACAAAGGTACACCTCTAGATGCAAATCAGATATCTTCCTATTCAATACGCCTCTGAATCTGTGGTGAGATACCTAGCCTCTTTGGTGGGTGAGGTCTTAGAAGTGGATATGAACAATTTAGCAGTAACAAGATCATTTCTTATACGAGTCAAAATCAGTTTTAATGTGAAGGAGAGACTTAGCTACTATAGGTCAGTTTATTGTTAGAATGGTGACCATTTTCAAGTACAATTCTACTATGAATGGGTGGCGCGATTATGTTTCAACTATCAGAAGATCACGCACTCTACCACCTTTTTCTCTCATGTGAATTCACATATGGACTACTTCTCTTTCCCAGTCACTCGCGGTCACACTCAACCCCTGAGTAATAAAGCGACGGTTCTACCGGGAACTAGTCCACTTCCCCTGACTCGCTGGTCTCTCAGCCTGCCTCAAACACAGGTGGACATGGGGATCAAAACAACAGTATCCTTAGTCTGAGGGTTACTATCAAAGATGTTCTGAACAATCCAAATAACACTTTCATGGCTGACGTGGCTCTAGACCCCCTAGATTTAGAACTTAACATCCCTAACCCACCTTCTGAAGATATTATACTTCCAAACATGTCTACTGATGAGGCTGGTAGACCTCCAACGTAGCTCTCTCGTCCCCAAAGAATGGAAAAAATGAGATCAAGACTTCTTTGACTCATCAAAAAGGTTCGGCGCAAAGAAGAATACATCTTTGAGATAAATATGATTGCTTTCTTTTTTTAAAAAAAAAGGTTTAATTTTAGTTTTAATTTCATGGATTCATAAGGCAACTAGTGATGTTGGTTCTAGTTGTGCCTTCTTTATGGTTGTACAAGTTGTGGAGCTACCTCCCCTTGTCATTTGATTTTCTCTTTTGTAAAGTTGAGCCGTTCAAACTTCCTTATATCAATAACAATACCCTTTGACGTGGAAAAAAAAGAGCAATGTTGGCTCAAGAAATGGGTTGAGAAGCATATTTGACTGTGCCAGTAAATTGATAGTTACTGTAAATTTAAAACCTCAATCCAATGGCCACCTAAATGTCAAATTCAAGAACATATTCCAAACTCATCCAACGGCAAGCTCTACACATCCCATTAGTTCACAAATCTCATGAGAAGAGATTCAAAGTCCACGGAGATAAGAAGAAACACATACAAACAGAGAGACAAATCCAAAGCCAAAATCATGTTGAAGTTTGTTGTCTTTTGTTAGCAAAACACACTTAAGAGCAAACAGAAATAAGCTTATTTTTGGGCTGGTTATATCAAACCCTAGTGATTGTTGGAGAAGTATCAGGCTGGGTCACAGAAGATGACTTTGATGCTTCCATGATGAGAGCAGCTTGTTCTAAACAACTTTTGTTTTCATCATTTGCATTCTCCACTTCCTCTTTGGTGTACAAATGTATCTTCCACACCACATTGCAGAAATCACTGTTCATAGCAAAACATTCGAATTCAAAGTTAATAGCTACTAAGTTGATGATTGAGATTTGAAGCTATAGAGAACTTACTGCCATGGATCATCGCCAACAACCATCATATCATTTTCACTATCTGTGTATAAGATCCTCCATCCTTTTTCAGGATCCCTGAGAAACCCTTCCATGTTGAACAACCGTTCTAGCTCAGTAAGGAGATCATCATACCCGTTTAGTTGGGACAAATCAATAGCCCTCCCCACCTGGCTTCCTTGCTTGTGAACCTTTTGAACACAAGAAATCATAAGAAGAGACATTCAGAAATGCAAATTCGACAAGCAAAGACATAATAAAGAAAAGGTTTTACCTTTGTGCATATCCTTTTGCTCGAGTTTTGCGGGTTAGATGCAGGTGTCTCCATAGGTAAAGAGAATCCAAAAAGTTTACATCCTGATGAAGCATTCGTGTGAAGGCCATCTCCTTTCTGTTTTCCCGACATACCAAACTTCAATAGAAAATCAGATGTAACATTTTTCGGTAAGCCACCTTCATTGAGTGCATCAAATTTTCTAGTCTCTTCCCCAAAGTTTATTGGGAGAGAAGGACAAGCCGAGGACTTGCCTCCTGCATTGTATGAATTCTGATATGGAATATGAGTGCTCCTAATTCCTTGTGAAGCTAGTGGATAGAAACTTGACTTGTTGGTTTGATAGGCAAAGGGATCAGTGTATCCAAGACTTGGTTTCCCAGAAGCAGCAGCTGGATTGAAACCAGCAAATTGCGGGAATGATTTAAGTGAGCAAATTTCTTGACCTTGCAAGACCCTTGGAAACTTATCCAGGTCCATAATCCCTGAACAGGCTGGATCTAGGGCTGTAGCACTAGCATCTACAAACTCACCATATCGATTCTTCACTCTACTCGACAAAAGAACTGGATTTGCATGAGACTGCATCGCAAAATCCAGGATCCGGCGGTTCATAACATCAAATCCCTGTGAGGATGACGCAGAACCTATATTTTCTTGACCTTGCAAGACCTGAGAGGGTCTAACCGACTCCTCAAAGTCCATGAAACTTCCCCTTTCTGCTGCAACCAAGAACAGTAATCAATAACTTAGTGAAGAAAGTTGAGAACTGTTTGCAAATGCACATCTCCAAGAGAAGAGAGGTTTATTTAACATACCTGTAACGGGGTTTCTAGGTGGAGTATCCAGTAGACCTGCCCATGGCCTTTTAAGCCTCGGAGATGACTGAATGCTTAAGGGTGGGAGAGAAACCGAGGGATCAATCTCCCAAGGGGAAACTCTTTCTTGGTGATCACTCACAAAGGACTCATCCCATCGCACCTATCAAACAAAAGTAAAATATTTCAAGTACCCACGTCTTGGAAAAACGAAAAACCTTCTCTACGTTAATAGACATATACTTCATATAGATAAAGGGATGACGCACCAACAAGCACCTCCATTTAGAGTTTGGCCACCTATACGGGTCCAAGTCACAGATTCCAGCCACTACACCAGCACATCTGCAAAAAAAGATAATTTAAATTCTCTTCCAAGAAATATAGCAGCTAAAACATAAAGAACCAAGAAAGCAACAATACCTTCTCTCAGGAGAGTCCTCCATTTCAAACCGCATTCTGAATCTTGTACCTATGCAAATGGGATTCCTGATGCTTGTGATATACTTCTCATAAGAAATCACAAAGTCTGCATGCGTTGCGCTGTACATGAACCCATGAATCAAAAATTATAGTTCTTTTTTTCTTGTAGCAAAGTTAAGAATCATGTACAGTTTTTCATTTTATTTACCGTGGACTATAAAAGACATGAAACATGCTTTTTGTAGATACAGCATTAGCCGCAAGAGACAGCATGTCTGAAGATGAATACTTCTCAATGATTGAGTCTGGAAGTCCATTTCTTGGCCGAGCTGATCTCCTAATTCCTAATCTCAGCTCTCCATCTTCGCCTCTATAAACTCAAATATTAGTAATAAATAAAATGTTTTGCGATCCAGAGCTCCAAACCACCAAAAGCAGAGGGAAACACAAACGTTCTACCATGTTCTACCTCAGGATCTAATAAACTGAGATTTATGATTACCTCAGAAAAAGAACTGCATCACCAGACACAAGATTCTTTTGACTGACGAATAAACTCCAACCAGTGGTAAGGAGATGCCTCCTTGGTTGACCTATATTGCCAAGAGAAAGAACAAAACATTGGAATCTCATTCTCAAAAAATGGAAAAATGAGCAATGGCTAACCCAAAGCGAGAGACCTCTATAGATATGCCTAAACTTCCACTCTACTCCATGGAGGTCTTTAGCAACGAGCTCTTGAGATGGCCTCTGTTGATTGTAGTCCTAACATGCATGGAAAACTCATAAAAATAAGGCTTACAACCAGAAGATCAAACCTCTCCATGCAGAAAAAAAATGATAAAACGATGAAGAAGATAAGGTCTAAAGAACCGTACAAGAGATGGAAAACAATCTTCAGCGGCTCTTCTAGGTACGGAGAAGCCTCCATGGGTGCTTGTGTCAGAAGCTGTTAAGGTTTTGCAGAACATATGAGGTGTTCGTTTGACAGATGAGCTTCCATTCCTCTCTTCGTCCCCTCCTAAATCTCTGATCTCTTTACCCTCCGTATTAAGCATCGAAAACTATAAAAACCCATGAAGTGTCTTCAACACATTAACGCCACCAAAATTATAAAAGCAAATTCAAGAACACCAAAGATTTCAACGCTTTAACTCTCTCTAAGATAAATGACGGGTTTTGAGTCACAGAAAGACCAAACAAAATCATTCATTATCTCTTTTACAGTAGCATCTAAAATCCCACCCTGAATCTGAAATTACAATAGTGGCTTCACATTACTCTACTACCTTACTTTGTACACACCAGTTTATGAACTTGATCTTTCCAGATATCAATTAAATTGTCAAAGAACCAACAGATCAGTAAAAGAGTACCTCTTGCAGTGGAAGCAGAGTGACTTGAGAGTAGACCTCATCAGTTTCCTTATTAGCCTTTTGTTTTCCCCAAAAATGGAATCAAAATTGCAAACAATAACCACAATTAGTGAAAAAACAGAGTAAAGAGAACACAAAGGATTTATTTGTTTGGTAATGATACAGACAGACTTACAAGCAACTGGACATTAACGACCCTGCAGATGATATGAGGGTTGAGATCAAATTTGGGGATTTCAAGAGGAGATGAATATGAAACCATAGCATCTTGCTCCAAATGACCTTGTGGAAAATACACAACTACATTGCCTTTTTTGGGAAGAGAAGTGAGAGGACCAGCACAAGCATGCCACAGCTCAGAGTATATGAAAGATGCAGAAGCTGTAGAAGATGATGATGATGATCCAGAAGAACATGAAGAAGAAGATGATGGTGAAATTCCAACCCTACCCTTCTCAGTCACCACTCCTCCATTATTCTCCTCCTCCACCTCCGCAATTTCAGTATTCAAGTCAAATTCCATTGGAAAAGCTTTTTTGAGCAAAGGAGATAAAAGGAAAAGTTTATATGTTTAATCAGATTACAACAAAACAAGTAAAACCCATCAACGAAATTTCTGAAGTGATACAACTTCTCTCTTTTTGAGGTAAATATCAGAAACAAGAAGCAAAATTTATATTTGCAATTAGTAACGGGAAGGATGAGTATTAAGAGAGAGAAAGAGTGAGAGGTCGATAAAGAGAGAGAGAGACAGAAGAGAAGAGGAGGAATCAAATGAGAACAAGAGTTTCAAAGTATGATTCTTCTTCCTCCATTTGCAGGTACTGAGACGAGGGAGCAGAAGGAACAGACATAAATAAATTGCAGATGGTAAAAAAAGTTATATATTGAAGATTAAATTTGCAAAAGAAAACAAAGAAACTAAATTTTTGGGAGAGAGAGAGAGAGAGAGAGAGAGAGAGATAAGCGGGGGAGACAAAGCCAAGACAGAACAGAACCCACACCTACACTCTCTTTCACCTTCTTCTTTCTTTTATTTTTGTTTCCCAATAAAGATTTATTATTCACACATATATAAGATAAATATTATCTCAATACACGTTTACACACAAAAAAAAGTTTACATTTTTTGTTCATTATGTTCATTGTTTTTTCCTGTTAAAAGAAGACATATAAAAGTTTGATTATCTAACTGATAATTTTAGTATTAGGTCATCTCTAACCCATGTACTAAATTTGATGTGAAAATAATACCAAATTTGGTGTTTCGGTGTTCTATTTAATTTTTCATCTCCAATCCATACACCAAATCTAACACTAAAAAAATATTCTTCAATATTATATTATTAAACTTAAGATTCTCTTTATTATTATATTATATAATTAAGTATGTTTTAATTTCTTAATAGTTTGATGAATAATTAAAATAAAATATTTTTATAACTTATTAACTAGAAGATTACATTCCATAACTAATATATATATATTATATATATATATATTGTACTAATTTTCAGAATTAGTGTACTCAGACCAAGTGTTCAATTAATGCATTTCAAAGTTCGATATGAGTTTTTCGGTCTTTGATTTTTCTGTGTCGAGCTAAGAATTCTTGAAATTGAGCATCATCATTACCCACCATCTCAACTTCTGCTGTTAGAAATTTGACTAGGTCTTCAATTGTTGCATCAACATTACGCTCATCCTCTATGATCATATTATGCATTATAACAAGTTGTCATTATATCATGTAACACATGCTTATTCCACATGCGTGCAGGTCCGGCCACAATTGCAAATCTTGATTGCAATACTCTAAATGCACGTTCTACATCTTTTCTACATGCTTCTTGCTTTTTTGCAAACACTTTTTTTGGGACCACGTGGATCATGAATTATTTGAACAAGAGTAGACCATTTTAGATATATACTGTCAACTAGATAATAACCCATATAATAGTTTTTTCCATTAATAACATAATTAGCGGGTGGAGCAATTTCTTCAGCTAGATTAGCAAAAAGATGAGACGCTTCCAACACATTAGTATCATTGTTAGATCCCGGTATACCAAAAAATACATGTTAGATCCAAAGATCATAATCGGCTACTGCCTCTAAAACAATAGTAGGAGATCCACTACGACCAGCGTATTGTCCCCTCCCAAGTTGTTGGGCAGTTTTTCTACTTCCAATGCATACAATCTAAACTACCCAACATACCTGGGAATCCTCGACTTTCACCAATGTGGAGTAATCGTGCAACATCGTTAGCGTCAGGGGATCAAAGATAGCGACTACCAAACACCTCAACAACAACACGACAAAAGCGCTTCAAACTTTCAATGGCTGTAGAGTCTCCTATTTTGATATACTCATCGGTTGAATCCGCCGGAGCACCGTACGCCAACATCCAAAATACAGTAGTTATTTTTTGTAAACCAGACAATCCAAGTCTCCCTAAACCATCTCTTCGCTGAACAAAGTAATTGTCATGTCTTTGTATAGCTTCATAAATTCGCAGAAACAAAGGATGACTCATCTGAAATCTTCGTCGGAACATCGTCTTAGGAAACAAAGGATTATCTGCAAAAATAATTATTGAAAAGATTGCGTGAAGCATTTTCCCGATCACGATTTATAACTATATGACCCGGAATAGATCCACCATGGGAACTTTGAGAGTTAAATAGGCTTTGAGTGTTGATGAAATCGTTGTTTGTGGTAATCTGAACTATTAGTTGATTTTGGATATCATCATAATACTCATTATCCGAAGATCCGTGAATGAGTTCGAATTTAAGTATCAAAATTTATACATAAAACTAAATATCTATAAGTAATATATTTAATTATTAAATATTATAAAATAATAATAAAATAATAATAAAATAATAATTTTTTTGGTGTTTTGTGAATAGTGCCACACCAAATTCACAAAACACCAAATATTAAAATTTGGTGTTAAACTTACCGTTCGATTGGAGAAGCCTCGGACATCATATTTGACATTTTGCCGTTGCGTTGGAGAAGCCTCGCACGTCATATTTGACGTTTTGCCGTTGATATAAACAAAATATATCACCATTGACAGCTTTGAAGATCAACTTGTTTTGACAACATTTATGACAATACTTACATATGTATCTTGTTAGTCGATCATTGAGAAGGATATCACTAATTACTGTAACACCACTTATATATCCTGTCACCTTTTTACAATGTAACATATTCATTTCTTCTCAAACTAAGCATCCAACATGGAGTGCGACGTTGCAATCAGTGCACATATAAATTCCATATTGTTGATTGATTTTATCTTCGCACATATCACACCAATATTGACCACTTACATCTAAATATGAAAGGATGTTCATCATGCTTGTACATGAACTTTTTGGGCAGAGTGGCACAACCAAAACATAAAGCAAAGTTACATTCTTCACACTGTAAATAATATTTTCGGCTATTTTGGCAAATCAAACATATTCTTGATGATCCAGTTTTAGGTGATATTAACAGAAGATGATTATGAGAGCGGTAATTTAGTGCCTCAGGTATAGAAGCACAATTTAGGTCAAGAATAAAATCACATTCGTCTAAAAGGCATTTGTATCATCAACTACTGCATACATGTTTGCAATGAACTAAGAATTCACAAAGGGTGGGATAATATCCTCAAGTTCTTTTTCATCCCACATACTTCTATCTATGGCACATTTGGAATGAACTAGGATAATATCCTCAAGTTCTTTTTCATCCCACATACTTCTATCTATGGCACATTTGGAATGAACTAAGAATTCACAAAGGGTGGGATAATATCCTCCATAACTGTCATCATATGTTTTTAGAAAAACCTTGCAAACCCATAGTTCATGTAAAAAGACGATGTAATATAGAGTTGATGATCATGACGAGATATTCTTATAATGCGTCAAAAGTAGATACATTCTTTATGAACTACAAAATCACATTGGTAACACATATAAATAAAGTACCTTTTATCATTCAAAGCACAAATATTGCAGGTTATGGAAGCTTTTCTTTTAATGTAGTTGAGTGTATGTTTATGTCTGATCTCGTGTTTTATTGTAAGGAGTGATTTCTCTTGAAAACATTCACGACAAATTTCAAAATCGCACATATAGCAAGAGTGAAAATATTTGTTATTACTACAACAATAATAACATTGTCGGCTTCCTTCGAGATAATATATGAGAATTTTCAGGAAATATTTTGGATGATATGAATTGTTTTAAACTAGCTCTTAACACTCTTTATGGAAAAAAACAATGAAGTTATTGCTATTAATGAAACTACCACATAAATAATAATATTCAGTGGTTTTGTCTAACAGATAATTGCAGAAGTTGCATCGATCGCAACTATAACCTTTGGTTTCTTTGTTGTACCACATAAGTGGAAAAATACTATCTTTATCTTCAAACCCTTCATTGAGAATATATAATGGTACTATGATAATTGATAAATCTCTGAATTTTTTTTTATGATATTCTTTCATATTATTACCATCCAGTGAAAGCCGGCAAATGATGATTTTTCAAAAAACCAAGGTTGAAAAAACAAAAGAATTTATGATAGGACTAACAAAATAATGGGTTTATGAAGTTTGATAAATAGATGATTTGAGAGTGTATAAAGGATGAAAAATCTATAATAACACATATTCTATATATAGAAATAAAAAGAATACAAACAATTCTTTGATTTTTGTAATAAGTTTTCTTCAAACTACTTAGGTAAAGTATCTATTCGATATAAGAATTTTAATGGTTTCACCAAAAATAAAATTAAACTTTTTAATGTTATTTTTCTTGAAGAAAAGTTTAAGAACAATCTCTATTCATTTTTTTAAAGTAGTGATTTAAATTAGGGGTGTATGGGTAAACACAACCCAACCCAACCTATTATCCAAGGGTTTAAGTGTTAATGAGTTGTGGTTAACCCATTACTCATTTACTTAATGAGTTGGGTGGACCCGTTACCCATTTTTGACGGGGTTTGATAGGTTTGTGGATAATCCGATAAACCATTTATTTTTTAAATACTTGACTTTAATTGTTTTTACAAATAGAGAAAGAAAAAGAGGAGAGAAAAGTAAAAAAGAGGAAAGAGAAGTAAAAAAGAGGAAAGAGAGTGAAAAAGAGAAAGAGAATAAAAAGAGTAAAGAGAGAGAAATAGAGGAGAAAGAGTAAAAAAGAGGAGAGAAAAAAAAAAGAGGAGATAAGGTAAAATGAGGAGAGAGAGTAAAAATAGAGAGAAAAAGAAGAGAAAGAAGTAAAAAGAAGAGAGAGAGAAAAATGAGGAGAGAGAGTAAAAAGAATGAGAGAGTAAAAGAGAAGAGAGAGTAAAAAAGGAAGAGAAAATAAAATGAGGGGAGTAAAAAGAGTAGAGAAAGAAAAAGAGGAAAATAAAATAAAATAAGGAGACAGAGTAAAATGTAGAGATAGTATAAAAAATAAAGAGAGAAAAAGAGGAGAGAGTAAAAAGAATAGAGAGAGAAAATGGATTGGTTTGTGATTCAAATTTTAAATGTTAAAGTTAACGGTCAACTCGTTTAGATCTATCAACCCATTAAAACCCAACTCATTCCAACCCAAAACCGTTTAACCCATCAACGCATTAAACTTGTTAATTCATTAAGATCAAAAATTTCAACACTAATGGGCTAATAGGTATGAGTTGAATTGGGTCGATCCATCACTTTTGACCCATTTTAACACCCCTAATTTAAATTATAATTTTTTATATACTATTGAAACAATTAACTTCCCATTCTCATGAAAGTTTTAATTTTTTAGAAAGAAAACATTTACTTGCCAACTAAAAGTATCTTGAGATGAATATACCAAATTTAGCATGACCAACAATATTTTTCAAATACATGTTTATATTTTTAATTCATATTTTTCTTTAACGGAAAAGGCTTGTCATTGAAATAGTTGGAAACCAAAAGTACAGAGCATCATACATGATCCAAGAGTTAAATCATGAACTCATGCTCTAAACCCACAAACCAATTAGTTTAGTGGTGGCAAAAGTTCATCAGCACAAAAGATAGAAGAGACTAAAGAAAAACTTAAAGAAAAAACGATTAAAGTACTAAACTTTGATAAAACATAGAACCGAATAACTTGATGTTCAAGACACTAAATAGATCGTGGAGCTTTGTGAGAGGGTCCTCCTTCATCATCTGGATAACGCTTCCTCTTTGTCTCTTTGTTGATGAAAACTTGGACATCTTTCTGATCCGTTGATGTAGCCAGATCCAATTAAAATTTTTCAAAAAAATATTCAAACTCTTCATTATGCAGCTCCATGTCATGAATCGTGTCTGAGAGGGACTTAAAACCATCAAGGCTGTTCGCCAAATCCTGGTTTATGGTGTTGAGAGTAGGAATATGAGTTGACAACAGCCCACCTTGTACTTCCATTGATTGGAAGTCCATTAATGAGTCGAGAGCAGAGGAGTGTTCCTGTGGGTTCAGATTTTCAGCTGTCTCTCCAAGGTAATGGGTTTGAAGAATTTGAGTCTGCTAAAAGGATTGATGTTAATCTTAGCTCGAATAGTTGTTGCTCGTGTAATGGCATTTTCTCTGACATTAACTTCAATCACCTCTCCCAATGATCTTGCAATCAAGCAGGTGGCCATAGGAGACGCATATTGCAAAGGGAAATCATGTATTTGAACCCAGATTGGTAGCATGGTGAAGAAATCTTTGTGAACCGGTGTTTGCCAACGCTTGATTAACACCATCCAACCATTGTATGAGATAGGTTGCCTTCTAAGTACAGATATCAAGTATGTTTCTGAGGAAAACATGAATTGTATGTAATCTTTGTTGATGATCCTGCCATAAATTCTGGTCTCCACTCTCCAAGCTCTTGGGAGATCACTGATCATCTCGATTAGATTCTGTTCCGCATAATTCAGAGGGCGGGCTATGAGGCTGAGGCGGCTGGTTTCTGTAGAGTGTTGATACGAGTAGTATGGGATGAAGATCTCCTCATCATTACAGCCCATATGGAACTGAGCGATAGCCGACCAGAAATTATCCACCATTAGTGTGATGGAAGGTTTGCTTAGTGAGGAAGAAAAGTGTAGAAGAAGATGACTCTAAGCTGGGGGCTTCTTCAGAGCTTTAAAAAATGTATTTCACTTGTAAACATCATCATGAATAATTGCCACTTGGTCTCAGATGAACATTTCGTACGAGAGATAGAGAGTTGGACAATGCATGAACACCTGATGCAGCAATCGCCGCCATTGAGATATGTAAAAATCTTTTCGATGATTTTGCAAATCTGTTTGGTATTGGCTGCAGGAGGAGAGTAAACCATGTGTTGGAGGGTATGGGAGAGAGAATGGGATTAGAATCTATAATAAGCATGATTAGAAATGATGAGACTATGGATTAGGATGAGTTATAGGAGTTTGCGTGAGAGGTATGTCGAGGGATTTAGAGGATCAAGGCAGTTTAGCGTATCAAAAAGAAAAGCTGATGATTAGGTTTAAATTGGCTATGATTGGCTTTTAATAGTTTCTAAATATCTGGCCCATTAATGGCTTATGATCCATCATTGAGAGATTAATAGGGGAAGTATAAAGAAGGAATTATTAGGTGAAGTAACGATACTAAGGAGTCGAATATATTAGGTTGTGAGTATAGTATATTATACGGAAGGATTAACGAGTGTTGGAGGTGATCCAACCTGGAAGTTGGGAGCTGATATAATCCTGATACTGATGCTCCTTAATTACACTGAGAGCAATCTTGTATGTCCATGAGTTTCTTTCCTGTGGTTTTAATCTGAGACAAATTTTATCGTCGTGATGCAGAAAATTCTGAATGATCTGGATTTGCTTCTGAAATTTAGGCTAGCGTGAGGGAGAGGAGATTGCTTGAAGAAGGGATCGGTCTTCCATCATTATCATAGTAGGAAAATAGTTGAGATCATGAATACTTTGTAGCAGCGTGATCAGACCTTGTAGTTGGATATGATATTTTAGACCAAAATAATGTAAGGTGTGTCTAGCATGTAAAAATTGGTTGTTCTCCATATTCTTTATGATCCATGAACCTCCATGAAGGAATGAATTCTTATTAACTGCAACCGACCACCAAACTATGTATTTAACTTCTGAGTGCAAATCATCAAACCCTGAATAATGAACTTCAGGCCTCTGCTGGGTAGTAGTAAGGGGGGTATCTCTTAAACTTATCCATAGATTGGCTTCTGTAATAAGTTCATTGACAACTCCTCTTAAATCTGCTCTGTGATTCTGGAAGTAAACCTTATTTCTATTTTTCCATATAAACCAGAGAATCCAGGGGATAATGCTTCTGATCTCTTTTGGGATTCGGTCGTTCTTATTAGTTTGTATCAGATGATTAAAATTGCCATGTAGATTTTGTTTGTGGAAACCTTGCCCAGGTTTGGGAAAATTAGCGAGTCTCCATATCTGCTTAGCCGGAGAGCAATAAAAAAGCATATGATTGATCGTTTCTGCTTCAATCTCACAAATTTTCAGGTGGAGTTAATTTTTGATGAACGTAGGGCCAATAAGTTATTCACTGGTAATGCATTAGATAATGCTTTCCACATGAATATTTTAATTTTGTTTGGAGCGTGTATTGACCATATCTTTGATTTAAGGACCTCTTGGTAGTCTAGCGCCGCCAGAGGCCTTATTGATCCAAATTCATTGAGATTAGTACACAGCCAATATCCGCTCATAACAGTATATTCACCAGATCTGTTAAAACTCCAGACCCATTCATCCTCCCTAGATGAGTCTGGCGTTATTTTTAGGATTTTTGATATTTCCGAGTGATGGAATGTATTGTAAACCATATTCAGGTCCCATCCTGTGGGGTTGAGCAAATCAGAAATCCTCAGGTTCACGTCTAAAAAAAGATCCCTTCTGATTGGTGTTCGCGGTTGTGTATCCATAATCTAGTTATATGTCCAAACATACGTATCCTGTCCATTTCCAATCTGTCTTATGATCCCTTTGGTTAGTAGGTTCTTACCTGTTATAATGCTTCTCCATCCGTACGAAAGTCTGCATGAAAATGATGTCCACGGGAAATAAATTGATTTGTAGATTCTTGCAAAAAGAGAAGCAGGGTATTGTAATATCCTCCAGGCTTGTTTTGCTAATAATGCCTTATTAAAATCTTCGATATCTCGGAATCCCAGCCACCCTTGTGATTTAGGTTTGATTAACCTTTTCCATGCTAGCAAGGGAATTTTCTGCTTATATGGCTCTGAATTCCACAAAAAGACCTTGTGATGCTTGTAAGCTTTTTGCACTATGTTTTCGTAAGCTGGAAACATGACATAGAATAAATGGGTAATGCCATTGCGATTGTTTTGAGCATTATTTCTGTGCCACCTGTTGAAAGAGTCTTGGCAAACCAGTTGTGTGTTTTCTTCTTTAGAGAGGTTGTTATAAAGCTGAAAAGGTGAGTTCTCGATCCTTGGAGGCAGTCTAGTAGTCCTAAATATTTCCCTTTATTTCCTATGTCATGTATATTAAGAATACTGCAAATCTATTTCTGAATGTGATCTGGGTTTGGCCAAATGTAATATTAGATTTTGAATAATTAATGATTTGACCTGACACCTCTGAGTATTCCTGGAGACAGTTGCTCAGCCCAGTAGCTTCATGTGTCGTGGCTTTACAGATAAATAGACTGTTGTCAGCATAGAATAGATGATTTATTGTTGGGCCTGAGTTATGAAATTGGATGCCCGATAGGATTCATTGTCTTGTTAGCTCTCCCATTTTACCAATTAGCGCCTCCGTGCATAGTATATACAGATATGGAGATATGGGGTCACCTTTCCTAATACCTCTTTTTGGATGTATTAGTCCATGTGTTTGACCATTAATAAGGATTGAGTATGAAATAAAGGAGACACATGACATTATTAATTTTATCCATCTAACAGCAAAGCCCAATCTGACCAAGCTGTGTTGTATGAAATCCCATTCCAGTCTGTCGTAAGCTTTGAAGATATCTGTTTTAACCATCATGTAATTCTTTTTGCCTTTTCGGTTCTTTGCTATGTGGTGGATGACCTCATGTGCAATCAGTATGTTATCCGTGATGAGTTTACCTGGAGTAAATGCCCCTTGGGTTTCAGATATTATATCTTTCAACATGGGCTGAAGTCTTTTTGTTATGATCTTGGTAACCACTTTATAAATAATGGAGCATAAGCTGATTGGCCTGAAATCCTTCATATAGGCTGGTGATTCTAGTTTTGGAATTAGGCTGATGTAGGTGTAGTTCTACTCTGTGGGTATTGTCCCTTTTTTAAAGACTCCTTGTATATCAGTAATTAGTTGTGGAGCGATTAAATCCCAGTATCTTTGAAAAAAACTTCCAGTCATTCCATCTGGTCTTGGTGCGCTCTCAGGGCGAATACTAAAGAGTTCAATTTTTATTTCCTCTGGAGTAACTGCTTTGAGTAGGTTGTGGTTCATTTGTTCTGTTACTTTAGGTTGGATATGTTGTGTAAAAGCTACGCAGTTGGTTGGGTTAGTAGATTGGAAGAGTTCAGAGAAATACTGTGTTGCGATAGAGCCTTTTGTTCCATCCAAGAAATGTCTTTGACCTAGTGTGTCATGTAGACAATGGATGTGATTCCTTCTACGTTGATTGTTAACTAAATTATTAGTTTTTCCTTGATTTGTCGTATTTTTCCAAAATTTGGTTGTTGTTTATCCACTTCTTGTTGTAGTTGGTTTTGGAGGAGATCAATTTGCAATGACGAATTGACCTGCTTCTTTTTCCTCTATCTACTGATGGTCTTTCTACAATTTTTGATCCGATCAAATAGCCCAGAGGTGGGGTTGTTAGTCCATGCTGTAATAATTTCATGTGAGAAATTATTTAGGTGAATCCACCTTTTATCAAAGTAAAATCTTTTAGCGAAAGGATAGGAGGCTTCCACGAACGAGGTCAGAATGGGTCTATAGTCAGAACCCATAATATCCATATAATCTGTAGTAGTCTTTGGGAATTTACTCCATAAATCCGTATTACCATATGCTTTATCAAGCCGTTCTTGGATCCAATAGTTATTCCTGTGTCATGCCCAAGAATAGTTAGGTCCAGTCCAGTTAAATTCTAGTAAATCACATATCGTGAGTAGATTGTCAAATGCCGTGGTGCTCCAAAACGGTTAGACCGGTCCACCCAATTTTTCAGTATTGTCTCGAATCTCGTTGAAATCTCCTATAGGCATCCAAGATGTGTTCCTATTGGAGTTTATTTCTCAAATTTGATTCCATAATTGAGTTTGCAGATGTTGGGAAGGGTGCCCGTAGACAAAAGTAACATAAATCTTATGCTTACCAATTCTAAGGTGAGTATCGATAAAGTTCGCATTACCTCGTAGTATTTTGAGATCTTCTTTCCTCTTCCAAAAAAGAGCTAAACCTCCACTGAGACCCACCAGATCTATAATAAACACTTCTTCATAATTTAACCATTTCTGAACCGATCTTATATAATTGTTTTTGTTTTTTGTTTCCATTAGAAATAAATAGTCCAGAAATAAGGTTTTCCTTATATTCTTTAGACGTCGAACTGTCAGAGTATTCCTTAATCCCTGACAGTTCCAACTAATGATACTCATTTCTTTTTGGGTGACTTAAGGAAAATCACCATACCAGAGTTCTCCTGTTGCTTGATTTTTAAACTAAAGTTGGGATCCTCTTGAGTGAGTTTGCGCTTTTTACTGTTACATGTGCTTGTGTGTCCGCCCTGAGATGACATTGTTTGTGGTTGCACTTGCTGGATTGAGGCCTAAGAAAAGGATGAGTTATGTTTGGTCCTTTTGGTTTGATATTTATGAATAATTGGATGGCATGATTGTTTTCCTGTTTTTAGGGTGCCAGCCTCTTCTTTTTGGTTGGTTTTGTTATTCATCTTGTAAGGGATTATTTTCTCAGCTTTGAAACTCATTGTATGCACCATTTGCTCTCCAAACATCTCTTCCTTTTTATTTTCCGTGTCATCGTCCTTTAGTTGCAAGTCTTTCTGTTTTTCCTTAGTAATATCCGTCAAACCACTCGATGATTGTTGAAGGATCCCCAAATGAGTAGTAATAATATCTTTTGACGTTTGTTCTCTGTCATTATCCTTTTGTTAAAGCTCCTCTGAATCTGGGTTCATGATATCATTTGGAGTTGGTGAGCTCACTGGGGATGTGGTAGGAGATTCGACTTCCAGCCACGGACAATGTCTTTTCTCATGGGTTAGCCTAAAACAATAGTGACAAGACTTTTTAACCCTTTAAAATTCTGCTGTGATTTGAATAACTTTCCCATCCAGGAATCTATATGCTCTTTGTGGTCGCAGTGGGCTATCCAAATCATACAATATTTGGACTCTTATTAATTCATGAAGACTAGTTCTGTTCTCTTCAAAATCAACTTCCAGGACATCACCGTAAGTGCTACCTATAGCCGCAAACAAGTCTTTTGTATGATGATGTATTGGAACATTGAATAACCGGATCCACAAAGGAACTCTCAATATTCGTAATTCTTCCTTAAGTTCCACTTTTGGAATTACCGCAACACACCAATCATCAAAAGTCCATATTCCAAAACGTGCCACCGCTTGAAGAGACTCGACTGATGGAAATCTAAATTGGAAATGTTCTTGTGATATAACCGAGCCCACCGGTGAAGGGTAAGACCGCCAGATTTGTGGAAGTGTGATCATCGCTCGGGCCATGTTCCGCTTTTTGATGTTTAATAGTCGACCAATGAGTACATGAGTTTGTTCTTGAGCATTACTATAATTCCCTGAAGGTGGGAGGTCCACCGGTTCTTCTTCCAAGATTTTCATTGCTTGAAGTTTAGTATGAAGTTTATCAGACTCCATCAAACCGATCTTTATTTCTCGGTAGTATTAAATTTCAGAGTAGGTTGTCGTGTTGATGGATTTTAATGCTAACTTATGTGACGTTGAAAGAAACTCAAAAACAAATACATGCATCTGGGAAAAACTTCCTTAGCGAGTAAACAAACCTTGACACAACACCTTAACAGTCCCCGATCTTTGTACAATTATTCTTAGATTAGCTCTGGGGAGGTGAAGAGAGAACACCAAAGAAACTCCATGCAGCTGAGAACCTCCTTCATGGAGTTAGTGGGACTTGTTTAAACTCATTGCATGTTGCCGATCATCGAAGATCCTTAGTCTAGGAGTGATATCGAGCAATAATGTATGAGTAATTAAAGAAATCTCGCAAGATCAAAGGTTTAAAAAGTTGTTTGTAGACGAAAGTGGAAAAAGGTGAAAGACGGATGTTTGGATTGTTGAAAGGTGAGAGTGAAGACGAGATTGTGATCGGAGTTTGAGAAAGGATATGTACTGAGGAAACCGACAGCAAGGAAAACTTCGGTAGATTTACTCTTCTTCTCTATTGCCGAGAGAAAAGAGAGAGCTGAAAAAGCCGTAAAAGAGCTGGTTTTTAATTCATATTTTTCATAAGTCAGACATTTCAAAATTTTGTAATATCAGATTAAAAAACTTTAAAATCCCAAACTTAAATCAAATAGATAATATTTGTGCTAAAACGAAGAATAAAAATCCAAATGCAAATAATTTTACAATTCGGAACTATTTCTGAAATAGTCTCGATATTCAAGCTTATTTCAATATATAATATAACAACAACCAATAATTGTTAGCAATCAGATATTAATCACATTTTGAATTATTAAAGCTAAGAAAAACGATTTCTAAGTAGCTAACAAAAGAATTGTGTGGTCTGTCTTTAGAGGCTGTTTAGTCAATTTTAACTTAATTGGTAGTTTTGAATATGCAAATGTGGCATTAGGAGATTTGGAAAGACAAGCAGTGAGCAATGCTAGGTTGGTCTTTCAAACTAATTGAGTAGGATCCTGAAGATTCTGGGGAAATGAAAGGATCTTTGCGCTTCTCACGCTAGGCCAGGTCCAAATCCAGATCCAAAGCCTCCAAGACTTCCGTTTAAGGAGGTTATTAGAAGAAAACCTGGACGTGCTGCAACCAAAAAAAGTATTATGGTTAGTATCTTTTCACTTGAGGTTAGTCGCGGATCTAAAATCATTTTTAATGTAGGGTACTAGTGTATAAAAAAACAAAAAAAACTTAGATATAAAAACAGAAACTAGAAAATATATGGAAAAAGTGAAAAACTGTACAAGGCACATGCCTCATCTAGTTACAAGGTGCGTCCGCTAGTGCTTGAGGTTCTCCGGCTAAAAATTAAAAAGACAGCTCAAGCTAAAACTTTTCCTAGAAGGCGACTTATTCATGATGTGTCTAAGAAAGGAGAATTCCTTGTCATCCGGAGGCTACAATGAAATGATGGCAGTCCGTATACTCTCAACTTTGACTGGGTTATGCCTGAAATAAAAGAAATTGAAACTTGAAAGATTTTAGATCATGGGAGTCTGGCTATCCAGACCCGATGAGATAAGACTTGAAAGACTGAAACCCAAATAGATACCCGACATATTATTATTATTATTTATAATTTTGTATAATTCGGTTTGGATCGGATCAGGTAATTCGTATATTGGGTAGAGGAAGTGGCGAAGAATCATGGTCTTGGGAAGAGAAAAGAGGAAGAGGTGAAGAGAAGAACTGAGTAAGAAGAAGAAGAGTGTTAGGGTAATTTAGGCTTAGAAAATTTTCGGTTAACGGTCAGCTGTACAGTTATCTCAGACCGAACCGACCCAATCCCATAACCGAACTCTCCCCATTAATCATCCCAATTTAACCTAAATGATTTATCCAAACCTTTGTCGGTTTGGTTCGAATAAATCGGTTTGATTTTTAATCACATGGCTAATTATATATATATGTATAAATTTTAGTTACTTAAATATTCAAAATTATTATTACAAATTTAGATAAATTGGTTAATTTGAATTAAAATAATAAAAAAATTAATTTTTTTATATAAATATTATGATTTCTTAAGATTTTTTTTATTTAAAAATTAGATATAATATTTTAAGTAAAAATTTCGGATATTCGAAACTGAGTCTAACTCAACTCAAAATAACATATTTTCTAAAATGTCAATAAGAAATAAAACAAACTACCAAACAGACTCGAACTTTCAAAATATCCAAACATATTTTATATAGGGAGATTAGAAACCTGATCGGATTGGGTCTGGGTACCCATATAAATTCATTTTCATGATTTTCACTTATGAAATCTGTCCCAAGTCCCATCTAAATTTGTTTCAATACAACAAACAATCAATTTCTTAATGAAGAAGAAATACTAACCTTGATCCATTGCTTGTCAATATTGTAGATCAAACCTTCTTATGAGATTGACATATTCTTCCTTAACCTTTAAACCTTAATAGATCTTTTGATGGACAAAGATCTACACCACACTCTTCTTTTTTATCAGTTATTTTCTGTGTTTATGAGTACTTTTATTAACCTACGTTTTTCTCTCTGCAAACAAGACCAAACTCGTTTGCTTTTATAATGATGCAAACAAGACACAAACTTTTTGGTTTTGTAACTGTCACATTACATATATATATATATATATATATATATTTGGTTATATGTATTTATATTTAATTGACCACATATATATATATATATATATTATATAGAGAAGACTAAATACAATATAATTTGGTAAGGGAGAAGGGTTATTAATACACCCGATTCTAATACGTTAATTGAAACCGATCTATCACGGTATCGTCTTTTATATTAGAATCATAAACTTTAATATCAACTTGAACTTTATAATTAAACAGAGAAACACATCGGTCACATATAACAAAAAATATTCTTACATTCTCTCACTTGGCCGTTGTGTTGACTTAATGGTTTAATATCTATAATGTGCACTTTAAATCAAGTTCATTAATACTTTAATTATTGTAATAAAATCAGAACTGATTGAATAATGGCGGTTGCCCATCATTGAACGACAAGTTCCCTTCCATGTATCACAAACCAATCCTAACTTTATTCTTTTCTTTCTTTAATATTGAGAAAAACTTTAATTCTCAAATATACACGTTATCTTGAAACCAAAATGTATACATATACTCTAATGATAACATGTTCAATAAAACAGAAACATATCCTTAAGTGAATTCAGAATCTTACAAATACATTGA